>OU343049.1:51229117-51472186 GCA_910593695.2 Ocypus olens
ATTGAACGAAGGGAATAGTGCATTTCGTTGTTACAATGAAGGACTGTTGTTTGTCAAATGATAATACACGAAGGAAGTCTTTATGTTGAGTAACTGCCACACTGACAAAGTTATATCTGCCAAAAAAATTGAAAATTGAAGGATGGTTCCAAATGCGATGTATTTTGTCCAGAAATGATATCATTCTATAGACAAATTTTGGGATGTGTAGATTTGGCAGACCAGATGGCTGGACTGGACTTTGGATCTCAAATAAAAAAAAATGGTGGAAAAAAGTTTTTAATCGCTTGGCTCTTGAAAATTCATGGGTCATTTACAGGGTGGAAACTTCAACTGAAAGAAATTCTGTATTTATGAAATTAGTATAAGTACAAAAACAAAATTCTCGGACAGGTCGATTTTTGTTTTTTATTCCGCATTTTTTAGCGTCTCCAAAAATAGTATGGTTTCACGTATAACGTCATAGAACTTTTTTTATTTCACTAAATTTGTAGCCCTTTTTATTCTATTTAGGACTGTGTAAAAATATTTTGTTTTTTTGTTTTTTTATTTCAGAAATTGAAAAAAAAAACATTTTTTAAAACTTATTTTATGTATCAAATGTTCAAAATGCGTACCGTTCCTCTATTAGCAAAACGCCAATCGGTGATAAAACCCATCCCTTACATTTTGAAACAATTCTGGTGGAATTTGTCTTATTTCTTAAATAATATTTAATTAAACTAATTTACATGGCACTCTTTACAAAAATAATAAATTTAAAATTTTGGCTCAAATGTAAAATTAAAACATAATGTGTGATATATCATCGTAAACAGAAAAAAATCTTGCATTAGAAAATGTAAAAATTCAATATGGCGGCTATAAGAAAAACAAAAGTTGTCTATTGTTTCTCCGCCATCTTGAAATCTACAATAAATCTAATAACATATTTAGATCCTCCATTAAAAAGTATTTTAATAATGTCTTAGTGCAAAATGCGCAATAGTAATAGTTTTCGAATAAAAAAGTAAAAATGAAAATTGAAATTTTTTTTTGCGATTTTTTGAAATCAAAAAGATATAACTCAAATTTCTCAATAGATTAATAATCAACGTTATAATACACAACTTTGCCCTAATTTAACGAACCTTAGAAAATGTAAAAATTCACTATGGCGGCTATAAGAAAAACAAAAGTTGTCTATTGTTTCTACGCCATCTTGAAAGCTACAATAAATCTAATAACATATTAAGATCCTCCACTAAAAAGTGCTCTGATAATGTTTTATTGAAAAATGCGCAATAATAATAGTTTTCGAATAAAAAAGTAAAACTGAAAATTGAAATTTTTTTTTGCGATTTTTTTAAATCAAAAAGATATAACTCAAATTTCTCAATAGGTTAATAATCAACGTTATAATACACAACTTTGCCCTAATTTAACCAACCTTAGAAAATGTAAAAATTCACTATGGCGGCTATAAGAAAAACAAAATATGTCTATTGTTTTTCCGCCATATTGAAAGCTACAATCAATCTAATAACATATTTAGATCCTCCATTAAAAAGTGCTCTGATAATGTCTTAGTGAAAAATGCGCAATGTTAATAGTTTTCGAATAAAAAAGTAAATTTGAAAATTGAAATTTTTTATTTTTTTTGCGATTTCTTGAAAACAAAAAAAATGTAACTCAAATTTCTCAATATATTATTAATCAACGTTATAATACACAACTTTGCCCTAATTTAACAAACCTTAAAAAATGTAAAAATTCACTATGGCGGCTATAAGAAAAACAAAAGTTGTCGATTGTTTCCCCGCCATCTTGAAAGCTACAATAAATCTAATAACATATTTAGATCCTCCATTAAAAAGTGCTCTAATAATGTCTTAGTGCAAAATGCGTAATAGTAATAGTTTTCGAATAAAAAAGTAAATATGAAAATTGAATTTTTTAATTTTTTTTGCGATTTCTTGAAAACAAAAAAATGTAACTCAAATTTCTCAATAGATTATTAATCAACGTTATAATACACAACTTTGCCCAAATTTAACGAACCTCGTATCTGTCAATATAACTGAAATCCCTACGGTGCCGCTCGAAAAACGGGCACCCTGTATATCAAAAAATTGTGAAAGGATTCAATTTTACTGCAAAAAATCCGTCTCGAAAGGGTGAAACAACCACATCTCCGATCTAATCGAAAGCATTGCCGGTAAATTCTTAACTTTATTTCTTCAATTTTCTTCAATTATATTTTCGTAATTCTAGAAAACCTTCATTAGTTCTTGATTAATCTTCATTCATAATCGGTGTTTATTTCCTCAAAAATCACCGAATCTCATTTTTTGTTCGCCAAAGAATTATATTTTGACTTTATTTCTTCAATGTTCTTCAATTATATTTTCGTAATCATAGAGAACCTTTATTAGTTCTTGATTAATCTTCATTCACCTTCTTTGTTTATTTCTTAGAAAAGCTGAGTCTTATTTTTTGTTAGTCAAAAACTTATATCTTAACTTTATTTCTTCAATTATATTTTCGTAATCATAGAAAACCTTCATTAGTTCTTGATTAATCTTCATTCATAATCGGTGTTTATTTCTTCAAAAATCACCGAATCTCATTTTTTGTTCGCCAAAGAATTATATTTTGACTTTATTTCTTCAATGTTCTTCAATTATATTTTCGTAATCATAGAGAACCTTTATTAGTTCTTGGTTAATCTTCATTCACCTTCTTTGTTTATTTCTTAGAAAAGCTGAGTCTTATTTTTTGTTAGTCAAAAACTTATATCTTAACTTTATTTCTTCAATTATATTTTCGTAATCATAGAAAACCTGTATAGTTCTTGATTAATCTTCATTCATAGTTGGTGTTTATTTCTTCAAAAATCACCGAATCTCATTTTTTGTTCGCCAAAGAATTATATTTTGACTTTATTTCTTCAATTTTCTTCAATTATATTTTCGTAATCATAGAGAACCTTTATTAGTTCTTGGTTAATCTTCATTCATCTTCTTTGTTTATTTCTTAGAAAAGCCGAGTTTTATTTTTTTTAGTCAAAAACTTATATCTTAACTTTATCTCTTCAATTATATTTTCGTAATCATAGAAAACCTGTATTAGTTCTTGATTAATCTTCATTCATAATCGGTGTTTATTTCTTCAAAAATCACCGAATCTCATTTTTTGTTCGCCAAAGAATTATACCTTGACTTTATTTCTTCAATTTTCTTCAATTTTCTTCAATTATATTTTCATAATCATAGAGAACCTTAATTAGTTCTTGGTTAATCTTCATTCATCTTCTTTGTTTATTTCTTAGAAAAACTGAATCTTATTTTTTGTTAGTCAAAAACTTATATCTTAACTTTATTTCTTCAATTATATTTTCGTAATCATAGAAAACCTTCATTAGTTCTTGATTAATCTTCATTCATAATCGGTGTTTATTTCTTTAAAAATCACCGAATCTCATTTTTTTGTTCGCCAAAGAATTATATTTTGACTTTATTTCTTCAATTTTCTTCAATTATATTTTCGTAATCATAGAGAACCTTTATTAGTTTCTTGGTTAATCTTCATTCATCTTCTTTGTTTATTTCTTAGAAAAGCTGAGTCTTATTTTTTGTTAGTCAAAAACTTATATCTTGATTTTATTTCTTCAAATTTCTTCAATTATATTTTCGTAATTATATAAAACCTTCATTAGTTCTTGGTTAATCTTCATTCATAATCGGTGTTTATTTCTTTAAAAATCACTGAATCTAATTTTTTTGTTCGCCAAAGTATTATACCTTGACTTTATTTCTTCAATTTTCTTCAATTATATTTTCGTAATCATAGAGAACCTTAATTAGTTCTTGGTTAATCTTCATTCATCTTCTTTGTTTATTTCTTAGAAAAAATGAATCATATTTTTTGTTAGTCAAAAACTTATATCTTAATTTTATTTCTTTAATTATATTTTCGTAATCATAGAAAACCTGTATTAGTTCTTGATTAATCTTCATTCATAATCGGTGTTTATTTCTTCAAAAATCACCGAATCTCATTTTTTGTTCGCCAAAGAATTATATTTTGATTTTATTTCTTCAAATTTCTTCAATTATATTTTCGTAATTATATAAAACCTTCATTAGTTCTTGATTAATCTTCATTCATAATCGGTGTTTATTTCTTTAAAAATCACTGAATCTCATTTTTTTTCTTCGCCAAAGAATTTACCTTGACTTTATTTCTTCAATTTTCTTCAATTATATTTTCGTAATCATAGAGAGCCTTTGTTAGTTCTTGGTTAATCTTCATTCAACTTCTTTGTTTATTTCTTAGAAAAGCTGAGTCTTATTTTTTGTTAGTCAAAAACTTATATCTTGACTTTATTTTTTCAAATTCTTCAATTATATTTTCGTAATAGTAATAGATCTTGATTAATCTTCATTCATACTCGGTGTTTATTTCTTCAAAAATCACTGAATGCCATTTTTTGTTCGCCAAAGAATTATATTTTGACTTTATTTCTTCAATTTTCTTCAGTTATATTTTACTATAGTAAATGATTTATTTTTATTCATCATCCTCCAAAGCTTTATTATATCTTTACTCGGCTTTATTTAGATAAGGAGTTTCTTCACGTGGCAGTGATTGTATTTGATTAGCAATCGACTTCTCGGTCCATTAACTGCGTGATTTCTATATTTTGTAGTAGTGGCTGTATTTTTTTAGTTTCTTTGGTGATATGATTTCATCTCGATGTAATATCAGTCTTAACAATAAAAATAAAAGATCTCTCGTTTATTGGCTGTCTTAATAATTTTTCAAAATCATTTGAGACAAAATTATTATTTGTCCCACATCTCAAAACATGTGGGACAAATAATTTCTTTTTTCAGATAACAGTTATTTAAATTAATTAGCACACGAAGATTGTGCAATAAAAATATGCAGTTTCTTTAAAAAAAAAATCATTTGACCTTGGTCTGACCTTGCTAACGCTTTCCACGGTGACCCAAATGCCGCCACATCAAATTGCAGAAAGTTGCATCAAGGCCTTTGCAGTATTTTCTTAAATTATTATGCTGTTGGTTTTGCCTAAATTTTCCCATATAAGTAATAAAAATACTTTTGCACTATTGCATCGTGAATTTAGTATTTCACAAGTAGATTACATTTAAATTTAGTTTCCGTCAATATATCGGCTTATATTATTATCCATAGTTATTTGTAATTCAATGTGATTTTGCTTTATTGCAACCCAATGTGCAATTTATTTATAATTGCGACACAATCGTATGCAACCCAATCTGCAGTTTATTTCTCTGCTTGTGCAGTAGGATTTTAGTTTTTCATTTTAACAATTTGTTGATTTTTCTTATGTAACATCGAACTAAGAAAAATCTACGTACCTCTTTGAATGTCATTTAAGTGGGTCAATGTCTTATTTGCGTAATTACAACAATTTAGTCTCATGCTGGTCGAGTTAACTAAGCAAACAACGATGTGTACAGAACAATTGCAGATCCGTCGCTTATTAATTAGTGCAATAAATGAAGTGAGTCATGGGAAATGTTGATTAATTAACGTACGAAAATTAACATATGTGAGCCATTAGATCCGCTACATGTAAATGGAGGGGCGAGCTACTCTCAGTTTTAAAGATCGATGCAAAGCAACCACGGGCCAGCTCGTTACCATGGAGATGTGATGAGACGACTTCTTCTTTTTAACCTTCTCGGTGTGTCCACCGGAGGGTTGGGTGAGTGGGTGGCCGGGTGGCCGGCGCGGGGGCGTATGCAAACCGCGACAAAACCGGCCTCTTCTTATTGCCGCCGGGGAGCCTAACCCTCCCATCACGTGACCAGGGTTAATACAGATACACACACACACATGCACACAAACACTTCGTGTCCTCTTCCTCTTTCCCACTAAAACTACACCATGAATTATTATTACTTTTCAGAAGCAAGGAATGATGCAAGAAGAAAAAAAGAACCATCAAGCATAAGAGGGCAATCAATAAAGCGGACAGGCCTTCTGCACACACAGGTAATTGACTATTAGCAAATGTGTTCCCAGTTTAGTCGTCCGTCGCAATAAACGATGATCTTTATGAATTCGGAATTCCGCGATGGGCAAATAAGGCTTAGTTGGAGGACGTGTATACAAGTCACACACAGTTATAAATTAATTATAATAAACTGCCGCTCTTTCAGAAGGAGGAGAAGACGAGACGTCGAATGCCGCAAACTCAATATTAACCCCATAAGGAAAGCATTCTGCTCGAATGCCCCCATGAAAACCACACATAAAACTCGCTCTTATGAAGAGCACTCGCACTCGTAAAAATATTCATAATGTGTCTTCAAAGCACGCACTCAACTATTTAATTTATTATTATCGCGGATATGGAGGGATTGTTTTATCTTTAAATTTAATACGGATAAATGTTTTACTATCCAGCGATTATCAAAATTAGGGATTGGTCTGATATGGTGTGATGAATTCTTTAAAGCAATAAACTTACAATCTAATGATTTGATGGTCGCCTGCCACTACTAATGTACTAGTAACTTAAATCTATACGCAGAACAGTGTTGACAATAGGTACCCGGATGCGATATATCTCTGCAGTGTACCCTGTTATAAAGTGAAATCAAAATAGACTCTAAAATTCCGTGAACGATTAAATAAGTATATTGGGTAATAAATCTTAGGCATTTTACAGTGGTTCGATGCTATAATCATCATTTATGTCATGTCATTTTTTGGTAATCTCAGGGCTGCTAATATATTTTGTTTTTGGTTCTTCTTTACCTATGAAGAAATCGGCCTTATGAAAGAATCATTTCCACCTTTATTAGACAACAAGTCATCGTTCTCGGCGATTAGTATATCAAATCCAATCCGTTAAATCGTTATTTTTTTGGCGCAGTCGGTAGGAATAGTGTTTAGCTTAACATAAATCGATCCAATAAGTGATTGAAGCCAATTCAAAACGAGATGCCACATGTGATATTAAAAATTGTACACGATATTGAATCATAATGAAAGGAATATATATTCTAGCGATAGATAAGCACGCAGAGTAAACCGGATTGAGTGAATATTGATCGTTAAATATAGATTGGAAATATGCAGCGAGGTAATCCGATACCGAAAATCAATCGCATTCATTTCGCGCATCTATATATATATATATATATATACATATACATATCGTTCGCAGGTCGACGTTGAAAAAGGTGCAAAAGGACGAACGCGGGTTATTGAAATTCAATTTTAAATGCACCTATTGCACACGCCTTAAGCCGGGCGTGACTTTACGGCTCTGGCAATTTGAAAAATTGCAGATATCTATATGGATCGGCGGATGCACATGCATGCATTTTATTATGCGGATTCGAACGTATTGATTTAATTTGTTGGGACGGAAAGAGTAAACAGTGGACGGGTAAACAGAAGACGTGGACACGTTATCTTTGAATACGTTATCGCTTGTACCGTGCGTAGATGGTAGATGCTGGATGCTAATACACGCGTCCTCGCGGTCTCAGATATCAACGATTACCATATACGTAAACTTGAATTGCAAACACTCGCCTGATCCTTCTGCTGATCTAATTTTAATAAACTCGTAAATTCCGTCCCTTCAATGCCATTACGCGTCCTTATTAAACCTTTATGTCCCATTCATATTCACGCTTATCTTACGTATATAAACCATTTACATTACCATACTGAACTTAACTAATAATTCGTGCGAAATAAATCTCTGTATTCAACATACATTAAAATTCTTAACATTTGACAGATTTTTATCATTGTCTTGAACGCTGTTATTGGCGAAAGTACTCAATTTTTTGGGTGTTCATAATTGTACTGAACTAAAAACTTTACTATCATTTTGAATTAAAAAGTAAGGTTTGACATGAAATCATAATGGTGCATATTTGAGGAGTTGAACTGCAAAACTCAACAAATCCACTTTTATCATTTGTTCAGAAACCGCGAAAAACGTTCAGGAAGTCTATTTGTTGCTTAAAAAAAATGAATGTTTAGCCGCATTTTTAAATACGATTTGTTGAGTTTTGAAAGGTAATTCACACATATTCGGATGTATCTATGTTTGGGCAGTAAGAATCGATACCAAGCTCATTTTGGCCCAAAATTGGATTAGTTGAGTTTTGCAGTTCAACTCCTCATTTCATTTTGCTGAAAAAAGTGACAAGCGCTGTCACATTGCGATTTACAACCGGCCATGTATTCTACACAAGAAAAAGTATTTATAAGTAAATAGGTAGTATTTAAGAAGTGTAAGTGATTTGTGTAGTGTTGAATTTCCGAAGAATTGAATTTCCGAAGAATTATACATTTAGTAAAAATTCTTAATAATTGATTTAATGTTATTTTAAGGCAATTTGAACGAATTTTCCAATATAACAAATCCTATTTGGATTGAGTTTAAATGCTAATAGGTTATGATAATCGGTTTTATGTATATATACGGAAAAAGGAGTCTGGCGACTTTGGCGTTTCATCACCGAGCAGACCGATAGATCTTCGAAATTACAAATATTGATACAAGATAAGCGGTTTATGAAATTTCGGACAAAATGTTTGAGATATTCGGCGGCACGTTCGGAAGTCGATATAGAGGAGGCGCTGGCGAAGAGGGCCCTCGAGGAATTCACCTCCGGGATATCTAAAATGCCTTCCTCTATATTTATATTCTATAATTTATATTCACCATCCAGCTCGGAAAGATTACCACGGGCTCGAGTATAAATTTCATATACACAATGTCTAATGTTTACTCCATATTCAGAAACCTGGTCAGTTCACTGTCAAAACATCATTGTAAATCTCGGCGGCTCTTATTATTTTTTCTTTCTTTCGTCATCGTCCGCTCGCCCCTATCGTGCATCTTCTGCGACGATCAAATAATTTTTAAACTAATGCTTAATTTATACAATATAAACTCAATCTGTACATACGTGCAATTTTTATGGAATAAACTATTGATTTTAACACGTGGATATATTCACAATATTGCTGACATGTTTTGAATAGTGCGCCAAATAGTGGTTTCTTTTTGAAATATATGTTATTTTGACAGTGACAGCTCTTTCCCGCTCGAAATCTTGACAGAAAGTCAGTATCATATCTCCGCGAAACGAAATGAATCACTTTACGCTTGAACAACGTTGGGAAATAATGTGTAATGCTGTGTAGCCCAAATTGAAGAAGTTTTGGCCGAAATCTCGGCGGCTATGTTAACAAGCAAAACTGCCGCATCTGGGGATTGGATCATTTTTTCTTTGAAAATGCTGCTGGGAACGCTAAGCGCTCTTGAGGCATGATAATCGATTTTTTTGTGGCCGGAAATTGAAGACATAGACTTGGACGATCCATGGTTTCAGCAGGATGGCGCGCCATGCAATTTTTTAAATACATCTAGAATAATTTATCTTTGACATCTCACTAAAATAATTGACATATTATGGCCAGAAACAAAATGGCAACACTCAGAACCGGAAGTGCAAAATCGAAATATGCCTTCGGCGACTACAAAAATTGTAAAAAAAATTAACGTGTTCAGAAGTTAGCTACAAATTTTTAAATTCTATCCGGAATTAATCTGTCTTTGATATTCCACTAAAAAAATTGAGACACAAAATGGCAACACTTTAGACAAGAACTGCCGAAGAAACGAAAATTGCATTCGACGACTGCAAAAATTGTAAAAAATTTAATTGTTCGGAAATCAGCTAGAAATTTTCAAAATCCATTCAGAATTAATTTCCCTTCCCAATAAGGCAAGTGACATATTTTGTCTAGAAACGAAATAGCAACACTCAAAACAAGAACTGAAGAAACAAAAACTGCATTCGACGACTACAAAAATTGTAAAAAAATCACGGTAATTGGCTTCAAATTTTCTAAATACATTCAGAATTATTTGATGTTTCACATTCTCCTAAGACTAAAATTAAAATTAGAGCTGGTAACAAAATGAAAACACTCAAAACTAAGCATTATATATACCGGGTGACCAAGGGATCTGTAAAAGCCCCATAACTTATTTGCTGTTTGAGATATCGACTTCTAGTTTTCTTGAACTGGTACCCACACTTATTCTACATATTTTAAAAATATGTATGTTTTTGTACAGGGTGTCCCAATATACATAACAGACCAAAGTTATGTTTTTTTTAATGGAACACCCTATATTTTATACTTTATTTTCGACCCCCTTGAGAAGCTGATAAAAATAGTATAAGATAGTATGGGTCTATTATGGACGGTTGGTTAGTTATGGGCAAATTTGTGGCAAAAACATGTACACATTGAAAACATTACAGAGGCGTTCCTAGCAAAGATAGCATCATTATTTATACACTAGAAAATTTTCCACATCATAAAGAATAATACACATCGGCTTTGGTTGTCTTTTATTCATAGTGCTATACAGGGTGTCAACATACGCAAAACAATGGATAACTATTTTTTTTCAAATGGAACACCCTATATAAGTTGCCATCAATCTATGGCATTTTTAATAAGCTTTCCAACGATGTACAGTTTGTATAACAAAATATTAAGGATTCTTGAGATTTATCAATAAAAACATATTTGTTTTGTCACCTTCTGCTAATTTTGGATTTTCAGCCAAAACTATGCATTTTCAGGAAAAATTATAAGAGACCAAAGTTGTAGAGCGAAACATTTCCGATCGACATAGGTTTTTCAACTTTTAAGATAATGCGTGCATTACCTGCCAGAGGGCACAAAATCGTGACCGTATATGCATTTTTGCGTTTTCTTTTCAAATTTTCTATTAATAAATTGCACTATACTTTATTTTCCGCACCCTCTAGCGGAAAAACGGGAAATTATAGGGAAATTAAAATGGCCCATATCGATTGAAAATGTTCCGCTCTGCAACTCTTAATAGAAACAATTTTTGCCAAAAATGCATAGTTTTCCCTAAAAATACAAATTGAAAATGTATATATCAAGTTTTGCGTTTTTCAATGGTTTTTTGCATTTTTAGCGAAAACTATGCATTTTAGGTAAAAATTGCTTCTATTAAGAGTTGCAGAGCGGAATATTTTCAATCGATGTAGGTCATTTGAATAATTCTATAATTACCCGTTTTTCTGCTAGAGGACGTGGAAAATAAAGTATAATGCAATTAATTAACAAACAATTTGAGAAAAACGCTACAATGCATATACGGTCACGATTTTGCGCACTCTGGCGGGCAATGCACGCGTTATTGGAAAAGTCGAAAGACCAATATCGATCGAAAATTTTTCGCTCTACAACTTTGATTTCTTATTATTTTTTCAAAAATAGCATAGTTTTGGCTGAAAATCCAAAAATGAGCAAGAAAAATGTTTGTATGAATAAATCTCAAGAATCCTTAACATTTCATTATACAAATTGTACATCATTGGAAAGCTTATTAAAAATTCCATGTATTGGTGGCAAGATATATAGGGTGTTCCATTTGAAAAAAAAAATAGTTATCCATTGTTTTGCGTATGTTGACACCCTGTATAGCACTATGAACAAAAAAGAACCAAAGCCGATTTGTATTATTCTTCATGATGTGGAAAATTCTTTAGTGCATATAAAATGACGCTAGCTTTGCTAGGACCGCTTCTGCAATTTTTTCAATGTGTACATGTTTCTGCTACAAATTTGCCCATAACTAACCAACCGTCCATAATATACCCATACTATCTTATACTATTTTTATCAGCTTCTCAAGAGGGTTGAAAATAAAGTATAAAATATAGGGTGTTCCATTTAAAAAAAACATAACTTTGTTCTGTTATGTATACTGGGACACCCTGTATAAAAACATATATATTTTTAAAACATGTAGAATAAGTGTGGGTACCAGTTTATGAAAATTAGAAGTTGATATCTCAAATAGCAAATAAGTTATGGGGCTTTTACAGATCGCTGGGTCACCCGGTATATTGTCATTACATTTGTTACTGCTTCATGGCGGAAAAACAATTTTCAACTTCTATGTTTTTATGGGCGCAATATTTAATTATTCCATACATACATCAACATCTTTATTCAGACACTTACATATATAGTATACACAGTAACCGTTTTATTTATATACAAGTTTGTTAGTATGTCTCTGTCTGGGTTATCGACGTTAGGTCTTTCTGCCCTTAATTATTATATTTTTCCTGTAAAATTTTATTTTTCGGTCTAGTTTCGGTGGTTAAACCATCTTCAGCAGCAAAACGTCAGAAATTAGTCCGGAAAATAAAATGTTACGTATCAGGAAGCAAGGGTGCACCCAGCGGGGGTGGCTATCGGGCTTGAGCCCCCCCCCCCCCCCAAGACATTTATGTACCGAGTGTTAACCAGCAAACTTGGCGATAGGAAAATGCGTTTTTTTTAAAGAATTTTTAATAATTGTATATTGCACTATTATCTAATGTCACATTAACGAATTTTCAGTTTTCAGTTTACACATATGTTTATGAATGTTATTATATGTGTGAGCCAACCCCCCCCCCAAACCAAATTATATGCGTGAGGACCCCCCCCCCCCCCTCCAAGCCAAATTTCAAAATTTTTTCTGAATCAATTTAAACCAGATAAGAAGATGGACTTCAACCCCGAAATTATTACATTCAACTGTGAGAGAAACAATAATCAACTTTTAATATATTACTTTCGCCGTACAAATTATAGGAAAGTATTCTTTTCACGATATTTTTAATTTTAAAGGAAATATCAATTTTAAGGTCCCCCGCCATTTTTGAGAATATGAGTATCTATATTTTGGAAACTGCTTTTCTCATGTAAAACTTTATTCCCAAGGATTATTTATCATTCTGAAAAACTGAACAGCTTTTGGTAAAATTTTGAAAACCTAATCTAAATGGCTTTTACTTTATTTCCTAAGTTATTTTAAATATGAAAAATATTACAAAAATCTTTATACTAATTTCGAAGATGTAATGTAGTTTATTCGTGTTCATACTTGTAATAAGTTTACACTCGTCAGTTACAAATGAATCTACATATAGTAATATATTATAAAATTGACAATTAAAATACTCGTAAAAACTTAACCTAGAGATAAAACTAATAAATAAATTTAAAAATCTGCCGCAAAAATAAGACGGAACAAAAACAATGATTAAAAATAATATTAAATTGATTAAGATAATAAAGCTATTCTTTTGTTGATAACTTTATTACATAACGACTTACAAACTGACTCGTAAATAGTGCTTAAATCGACAGGAAATGCCTAAATGACGATTAAAAAAATCTCAAAAAATGTTTTTTTTTTTAAGTGCAAGAGCTTTTTTTTACTACTCGATAGTCTAGACAGATTAGCACCTTTCTGTTCAATTTGTCTATAAAATGTGATATAAATTTGTGTCTCGATAAAGATCCTGATATTAAGATGTATTTATAATTTCGACTGTTATAATTTACAATTTTAAGTAATTTATCTGATCATGTCAAGATTAATAATTTATATATGTGCATTTTATGTTTTAATTGAGTGAAACGTTAAATTCATTTGGACGCGGTGATGAATGAATGAAGATGTATGATAATGTGATGCAGCATTGTAGTAGAATGTGAGATTATATTCCTTCGCCGATTTTTCTTTCCTTTTTTTTTTTGGTGCGGCCGAGGATAATATGTGAAACCGTGCAAACCGAATTACACAGAACCATAAATAAATAATGTTGCATTCCCGTAACGACAGCTTACAGAATACGAGAAAAATTTGATTAAGGATCTATGCACATCACAGCAACGAAACCAAAAAGTCGACCAGTCTGTAGTATGTCTATAGGCAGCCGGCCAATGCGAGGAGAGGCAATGATCCAGAATTAAACGGTTCAGCTCCTCGGCTGATCAACTGACCAAAGGTTAGCTATAACTCGCGAGGTTACTTCGCAGCATATCGCGACTTATCTCGCCTTTGTTTACTTGTCAACATAATTTTTGTTGTGAATGCATAAACAAAATATTTATATTGTCCCCGCGCGCGATTTTTGCTTTTTGCTTTTTTCTTTCCCCCAAGACCGCGCTCGGACCCGACCCTTTTTTTATTTCCTCCTCCTCTGCTTCTTCTTCTTCTTCTCGGAATTTAATTTTTGCCTCTCTCGCTCTCCTCCTCGCCATATAAAACACTAAATCGTGATTGAGTTATTACATTCCCGTAATTATTCAACCCTTCTCTGATCCGTTCATTAAAACGGGGCGAAGGCATTTTTTTATAACGACGTTATCCGAAAACACGGTAATTTCTTCCCGGGCGCGCAGTAATTACGTTATCCGGATAAAAGAAGTTAAACAAAAGGTCCGCGCACAAAGGAGCCTTCTTTAAAAATTTCACCGCGGAAAAAAAACGCAATTTATTTTCATTAGGGCTAATTGAAAGAATGGAAATAAATATTGGATTTTCATTAGGGACGCTCCGCTTCGGAAAAGGTGCATTTCTTTTCCGATACCGTCTCCTCCGCCCTCTCTGCCATTAGACTTTCTCATCGCGAGGTCATTAATTATAACTGGAAGGCAGATTTTTAGGAATTTATGCTCTGTAAATTGATATTTAAAATACGCAGTAAACTTTAAGATGTAATAATTTAAATTTAACTTAATTGAACAATTCACCATAAAAATGTTATGCCTAAATATAAGAATTTTCAATCTGTTCGTTTCTGCAAAGTTAAGACTAACAAATAGCTTATTGAAACAACTACTTCCCCGGCTAATGCCACAACGGATATTGAATGGTCCAAAAATAATTTGCATGTTATGAATAGTATTATAATTTTAAGATCGTTTGTTTCTACTTTGAAAATTATTTTAAATTAGATTTGTAAACTGTAAACTCTTATTGTCATTATTAAAATGAAACAGCTATTAAATTTATTCATTGCTTTGACGGTTTTTTTAATTTTAATTATTATTTAACACCAAACAATGCACTAAGCCAAGGACATTTAAACTAAAACTTAAGAACTTTTTAATACAGAAATGCTTCTATACATTCTCAGAATTTATAAATAGCTAATAAATTTTCTGTTTAGAGATTTTAATGTGTAAGAGTCAATAAAGCTAATGTATAATCTTAACGAACTCTCTGAAAACTAACATTAGTTTTAATTTATTTATTTATCGATTTTAATATGTGATTATGTAAACTATTTTATTTTATTTTATCTTATGTAGTTTTTTTTATTTTTTTTATTTAGATTTAGTATACTGACGCTCACATCCGCCGCAAATATTATAATTCTGTATTGTTTGTAAATGGTGGCTTACGTGACTAAATAAATGATATGATATGATATGATATTTAGGATGAAGATTTTTTTAATGTATACTAGGTAAGTTGGGATTGCCTGTGGCTAATGATTTGCAATTATAACGAAAGAGGGAAAATTAATGATAATAATAATATAAATGTTTACTTTCTCCGTTACGAAGTACGAGAAAGTATTGTGATTTTTTTTCAAATTTTTTTTTTTTTTTCGAAATCTTACTAGTTTTTGATAAATCAATAATTATGAAAAATATCACTAAACACTAAATACCATTTTATTATTAAAAGAGAAAGTAATATGATGGTCGAATCAACCTTTTTCGAAATCAATGTAATAATTTTTGTACCATTTTTACTTTCTCCGTTACGAAGTACGAGAAAGTATTGTGATCGTGATTTTTTTTTCAAACATTTTTTTTACGGAAATATCCGTTTTGGGGTCCCTAGATGCCATTTTAACCATTTTCTGTAAAAAAAAAATTGTGTCTGCGCGTGTGTGTGTGTGTGTGTGTCTGTATGTGTGTTTGTGTGTGTGTGTGTGTGTGTGTGTGTGTGTGTCTGTGCGCGCTGTATCTCAAAAACTAATAGAGCAATTGATATGAAACTTTCAACAATTAAATTAATATTATCTTTGTGTGTGTGTGTGTGTGTGTGTGTGTGTCTGTGTACGCTGTATCTCAAAAACTAATAGAGCAATTGATATGAAACTTTCAACAATTAAATTAATATAATCTTTGACCTGTGTAAACTTTGTAGTATTGGCACAAATTTAAAATAAATAAATAAATAAACATACGTCTTATTTGATAATCTGAAGAACTGAAAAGCTTTTGGTAAAATTTCGTACACCGGAAGTGGGTGTTTACCTTAACTGCTTTTGTTTTTTTGCCAATATTTTCTTAAATATGAAAAATATCACAAAAACATTTAAACAAACATTGAAGACAACAAAGAAATGAACATCTTTTGCTTGAAAACATTTTTCTGATCATTTTTATTCGAGAAATTTTTTTTTTTAATTTTTGGTTTATAATTATAAAACAATAATAGTTACAGCAAATTTATGCTAATAATAATTGTAGAGAATGCTAAAATGAATAACTTATAAAGAATCCCTTTAGTTTTTGAGTAAACTGAGTTTTTGAATTTTGAAGTATAATTTTTCCATCTTTCATAATTTTGACGTTTTAAACGTCAGTTTCATCCGAGTCTACAAAACGCTCGATGTACGTTTAAAATTTGATTTAAATTGAAAATAAACCATTAAAGCGTAAATATAAATGATACCATCAAGTCGGAGAAAGTAACATGATGGCTACATCACCATTTTTCTCTACAACAGTTTGTAGGTGTGTCTGTGCGCGCTGTATCTGAAAAACTAATGCAGAAATGTGTTATTTGAAAATAAATAAAAATAAAATAAAATTTCTTTTTTCTGAATATTTACATTAACAGTTTTTTTTGTTCTTTTAGCCTTTTTGGGACTTCAGGACAATATTTTCAGAACTTTCTCAGGTTTTCTTTAAGAACATTTCCAAAAGATCTTTCTTCGAGGACTTTTTAGGCACCTTCATTTTTAGGATTTTTTTTCAAAATTTTATTAATAGGATTTTTTTCTCAGGACGTTTTCGGGACTCTCTTAAGAACCCTTTGTTGAGACTTATTTTCGGGATTTTTTTCAGAACAAATTTTCAGAATGTTCTTCATGACAATTTTGGGAATTTTTTTTCATGGCCGTTTTTGGACCTTTTTAAGCATTTTTTTAAGACGTTTTATTTCAGGAATTTTATTAAGGACTTATTTTAAGCCTTTTTGCAGGACTTTCGTTGAGACTTTTTTCAAGACACTTTTTGGGATTTCTTTTTGAGGACAATTTCTTCAGATCTTTTTAAGGGAAATTTTCCAGAAATTTGTTTGTTTATTTTTAAGCATTTTTTTCAAGACTTTTGTTTCAGGAATTTTATTAAGGACTTATTTTAGGCCTTTTTGCAGGACTTTCGTTGAGACTTTTTTCAAGACACTTTTTGGGATTTCTTTTTGAGGACAATTTCTTCAGATCTTTTTAAGGAAAATTTTTCAGAAATTTGTTTGTTTATTTGTTAAAGATATTATTTTTAAGCATTTTTTTCATGACTTTTATTTCAGGAATTTCATTAAGGACTTATTTTAGGCCTTTTTGCAGGACTTTTTTCAAGACACTTTTTGGGATTTCTTTTTAAGGACAATTTCTTCAGATCTTTTTAAGGAAAATTAAATTTTTCAGAAATTTATTTTTTAAAGATATTATTTTTAAGCATTTTTTTAAGTCTGTTATTTCAGGAATTTTATTAAGGCCTTTTTGCAGGACTTTCTTCGGGACTTTTTTCAAGACACTTTTTGCTGTTTCTCTTTGAGGACAATTTCTTCAGATCTTTTTAAGGAAAAGTTTTCAGAAATTTTTTTGTTTATTTTTTAAAGATATTACTTTCGGGGAAGTTTTTCAAGACTGTTTTTACAGGACAATTTTCTTATGATATTTCATCAAGACGCTTTTTCTGAACTGTCTTCAAGACTTAAAACCGGTTCCCGCAAAAAATATTTTTTTACCATTTTTCTGCAATTTTTGTTTCTTGAATTCAAGTTTTGAGTGTTGAAATTTTGTTTGCTGTAAAAATATATTATTTGTTTTAGTAGGATGTAATAGACAGATTAATTCTGGATGGATTTTGACAATTAGAAGCTAATTCCTGCTCAAATTAATTTTTTACAATTTTTCTAATTGCCGAATGCAATTTTCGTGTGTTTAGAGTAATGCAATTTTGTTTCCTGTTAATATATATTAATTGAGTTAGTGGGAGCTATTAGACAGATTTATTGTGGATGGATTTTGAAAACTTAAAGCTAATTCCTGCACAAAGTAATTTTAAACAATTTTTCTGATCGCCGAATGTAATTTTCGCTTTTTCAATTTCAGTTTTGAGTGTTGAAATTTTGTTTCTTGGTAAAATATATTAATTGTGGGATGTGAGACAGATTATTTTTTGATCGATTTTGACAATTTGAAGCTAATTCCTGCACAAAATATTTTTTTACAATTTTCTAATCGCCGAATGTAATTTTCTGTTATTTCAATTCCAGTTTTGAGTGTTGAAATTTCGTTGCCTGTAAATATTTATTAATTGTTTCAGTGGGATATGATAGACAGAATAATTTTGGATGGATTTTGATAATTTGAACCTAATTCCTGCACAAATAATTTTTTTACAATTTTTCTAATCGCCGAATGCAATTTTCTATTTCTTCAATTCCAGTTTAAAGTGTTGAAATTGTGTTTCCTGTTAATATATATTAATTATTTTAGTGGGATGTGACAGATAGATTAATTCTTGATGGATTTCGACAATTTGAAGCTAATTTCTGCACAAATGAATTTTTTATAATTTTTCTAATCGCCGAATGCAATTTTCTGTTTCTTCAATTCCAGTTTTGAGTGTTGAAATTGCGTTTCCTGTTAATATATATGAATTATTTTAGTGGGATGTGACAGATGGATTAATTCTTGATGGATATTGACAATTTGAAGATAATTCCTGCACAAATTATTTTTTTACAATTTTTTCTAATCGTCGAATGCAATTTTTCTTCAATTTCAGTTTTGAGTGTTGAACTTTTGTTTCCTGTTAATACATGTGAATTGTTATAGTAAGATGTGATAGACAGATTAATTATGGATGGATTTTGACAATTTGAAGCTAATTCCTGCACAAATTAATTTTTTTTTAATTTTTCTTACGGCCGAATGCAATTTTCCTTGCTTCGATTCCAGTTTTGATTGTTGAAATTTTGTTTCCGGTTAAAATTTAATAATTGTTTTAGTCGGATGTGATTAATTCTGGATTTTGGCAATTTGAAGCTTTCCCGCACAAATGAATTTTTACAATATTTCTAATCGCCGAACGCAATGTTTCTTTCTTCAATTCGTTTTGAGTGTTCAAATGTTGTTTCTTGTTAAAACATATTTACTGTTTTAGTGGGATGTGATAGATGCATTTATTCTGGATGGATTTTGTGAGTTTGAAGCTAATTCCTGTACAAATTATTTGTTTGCAATTTTTTTAATCGCCGTATAAAACTTTCGTTTCTTCAATTTCAGTTTTGAGTGTTGCAATTTTGTTTCAAGGAAAATATGTTAATTGTTTTAATAAAATGTCACAGATAGATTAGTTCGGAAAAGATTTTAAAAAATTGAAGCTAATTCTTGCCCAAATTTATTGTTTACCATTTTCCTGATTGCCCGATGCAAGTTTTGAGTTTCCAGCTATGTTCAAGATAGATTAATTCTGGATAGAGTGAAAATTTTAAGCTAATCGAAGCACACATTCATTTCTTACAATTTTTCCAAGAATTTGCATTTCTTTAGTTATAATATTGAGGGTTGCTATTAATAGATTAATTCTGGATAGATTTAGACAATTTGAAGTTAAGGGGCGCACAAATTCATTTCTTACAATTTTTCAAATCGCCGAATGCAATTTGCATTTTTGAGCGTTGCTATTTTTTTCAGCTGTAAACGGTTAGTTGTTATAGAGGAATCTCAAATATAAATGAATTCTGAATGTAATTGGAGTGGATGAAGTTAATTCCTGCGCAATTTCCTTGTTATACATTTATATGAAGATAATAAAAGAAAAATAAAAAATGATCACTTAGTTTGTTTTACAAATTTATGAAACAAACCAAGTGTTAATTTTTTATTTTGATCTTTTATTATTTTCAAAATGTTTCTCCAAGTGATAAGTGAGAAAGTTATTCAAGAAATATGTGAAGATTTTTGTAAAACTTTAAATATTTGATTTTTTTAGATAAAACGAGTACTTCTGCTTTTCAAAATTTTAGAAAAGGCTTTCCGGTTCTTCACACTGTCAAATAAGGCTTACATTTACATCCACAGATAAACACAAAGACATTTTGCAACAATTGCTGGAATATGGATATTTCCTTTGAGATTGCGAATCACGAAAACATGAAAATCTGAGGCAAATTTAATGAGTTCAAAAAAGTCTGACGAACATGGTCGAGTGGTTTGGGTGCAAAGTTTTCAGTGAGGGCGCTATGGTTTCGAGCCCTACACCAAATGGATTTATGGACGAAAATTTGGCGTTAGGGTCGATGACCATTATGGCTGTCCTATAACTCCTATCACAAATTATGAATATAATAATTAGAAAACTTAAGAGCCTAAGCCAATTTTCCTAAATCATTCAATCTCCCTAGCCCGCACTTGCTTCATTCTTCCTTAAAAACAAATCTGGTTTAACTCAAATTCCAAATTAGAAAATGTTTACTATACGTATGTGTTGCCGAAAATAATGTTTGGGTGGTCTGAGTGACAATGAAATAATCCAGGTCTGGGATTTCTTGATTTCGTTTTTAAATAATGGAAAACTAAACTCCATTCCCTAATTAACCTCAAAATAGTCTCAAATACACGCAATTTAGGAAAACCAGATGTCGCAGATTAATTTCATTAAGAAGAGAACGTGTTGAATACGAATTGTGCATTAGTTATCGGTTCAGATTTATTTAACTGAAACGTGGTTATTATCAGGGCCGCCTCATGCGCGTATACATGTTGTGTATACAATAGGGAGGTGCATCTTTTTTTAAGCAATCATAAATTAATATATTGTAAACATATTTATAATCGACCTAAACTGATTAGCCTAAAAGCCAAATAGGCTATCGACTCATGGTCGAAAGAAGTTTAAGTTTTAAAATGTGTCACGAATGAGACACAAAGTAACAATCTTTACAACAATATTAAATAAAAACAATCATCATTTTCATCATTTTCCCAGACTCACAATTTATTGAAAAGTTCGAAATCTGTTTATAAAATCCTTCTTTTTTTCTTTCGGTTTGCAATATTACAGTTAATAATCCCGAAATGAAATCCCTAGTATTTTAAATGAGGATATTAGGCGTGAAAAAGTGAATAATAATAACTTGTGGGCAACACGGCGGGATTAGACGGATGGGAGGCAGTGGCGTCGCGGCGGAGCGCTGCGGTGCGGGGTGGCGCGAGGGTGCTAATTGAGTAGTTCACCCAAGCGGCTATAATGCGTATCACGAGGGAAATTAACCCGCTAACTAACCAGATTCTCATGAATATTCGTCTTCATCAGCAGGAAATGAGAGATGAAATGGTTTGTGTTGAAATTCGAGCGGAATTACGTCACGGATGCTATTTGAATGTTAATTAGCAGTATGTGTGTGCAATCTGCATGATTTGATCCATCCAACCCTGGAAATATGTATCGGGGAGATAATTGGTCAACGGCGCATGTTAATACGCATAACGAGCCTTAATGAATGAGGCCGTCGCTGTTCGAGAGAGAGAGGCCGATAATTAACAAAGAGCGCGCGCGGTGGAACGGCTGCTGCGAATTCAATAATATTTCGGTCACAATTGTTCAAAGTTCAATGTAAATTAGTATTTACATATATAATTACGCTTTATGGCACAAAGGGAGGGCCCTGGGCATACGTATGCATATACACGAGGGCAGAGAGTGAGAGAGCAAAAAACACTTATTGTGGGCGCTCGGGGCTCTTTGTAAATTGTAAACGAGAAAGGGTTCAACAAGTTCATAGTCCATCAAAATGCTTGTTCATAATGCCAGAGCTTCTGGTTGCTCGCCATTTTCACGACCTCGTATATATTCCCATATAAATGGACGTAAAAATAATCCCACAATAAAAATATTATATCTAGATATAAAACGGACATTATAAACAAATATGCTCCCTACAAAATGAATAATAACGCCTCACAAAATGTCACTCTGACTTCCATTATTCGTTTTTTATCCTTAGAAAATATCACGTTTAGTTCAATTCCCTGAATTTATAATGTTTCTTAATAAAAATATCCATGATTAGTTGATTAACAGTTTGGTCCATATACAGCTATTTCTATTATCACAATGAAGGTCAGAAGAATATTTCCGAATAATAAGTTTTTCTTTAATAGGCTTGAGCTATACAGTCACACACTATAGTAATGACAAACCACCGTCCAACTTATTACAAAAAAAAGCTTTGAGGTTCAACAACTAATTACTGTGGATGGTACCGATCAGCAACGAATTTTGGCTCCTACGAAGTATGACGTTTAATATCTCTAAAATACATAGATATTTTGAACTAGGACAAAAGTATGTGTTAATTTAATACGCTTATGTTAATTAATAATATTTTTATATGTTAAATCCTGTGTTCGTTAATTTCTTTCTTACATTGAATATACCCCAGGATTCTTACAACTAATCTGATTTACAAGATATTATACCCCAATATTCCAATGTTCGATTCATTACCTTCATCTGCGTAACGTAACTCTCGTTTATGTTCATCTGTTTAGAGGATAAGATAAGGCCCGCCCAATTGCAAACAATGAGTTTTAGCAGGAATTAGCTTAAAATTTCTCAAATACATTCAGAATTAATGAATCTTTAAAATGCCACTAAAAACATTTAAATATTGCAGCAGGAAATATAAAAGCAATACTTAAAACTAATGATGTGAAAATTGCATTTGGCGATGTATCATAAGTGACCTTATAAATGTTAGTTTTTGTTTAAATTAAAATTAAATTTATACAAAATAATAAATTTAAATTAAATTTAAACAAAAAAGTATCCACTTAAAGGTCACATCTCTAAACTCAAAATTTAGAGGCGAATTAAATTATGTAAAGATATCTAGGGTGTTTTTGAAATAGATAAGTTAAGGTCATTTCTGGTTTTTATTAAAAGTGAGCATATTGACAGATTCTCTGAAAACACTATACTAAATTTCATAAAGATATATGTAAAAATGAAAATGATATTTGGGGTTAATCAGAAATCAGTCACACCCGGTATATTAATAGGAAACAAAATTGCAACAATCAAAACTGAAATTGAAGAAACGAAAATTGCATTCAGCGATTAGAAAAATTGTAAAAAATTAATTTGTGCAAGAATTGGCATCAAATTGTCAAAATCCATCAAGAATTAATCTATCTGTCACATCCCACTAAAATAATTATAATATATTAACAGGAAACACAATTTCAACACTCTAAACTGGAATTAGAGAAAGAGAAAATTGCATTCGGCGATTAGAAAAATTGTAAAAAAAATTATTTAAGCAGGAATTAGTTTCAAAATGTCAAAATCGATCCCAAAATAATCTGTCTATCACATCCCACTAAAACAATTAATATATTTTACCAAGAAACAAAATTTCAACACTCAAAACTGGAATTGAAATAACAGAAAATTGCATTCGGCGATTAGAAAAATTGTAAAAAATTAATTTGGGCAGGAATTAGCTCCAAATTGTCAAAATCTGTCCAGAATTAATCTGTCTATGAGCTCCCACTAAAACAATTAATATATATTAACAGGAAACAAAATTTCAATTCTAAACTGGAATTGAAAAACACGAAAATTGTATTCGGCGATTAGAAAAATCGTAAAAAAAATTCATTTGTGCAGGAATTATGTTCAAATTATCAAAATCCATCCAGAATTATTCTGTCCATCACATTCCACTGAAACAATTAAAAAATATTTACAGGAAACGAAATTTTAACACTCAAAACTGGAATTGAAATAACAGAAAATTGCATTCGGCGATTAGAAAAATAGTAAAAAATTAACTTGTGCAAGAATCAGCTTCAAATTTTCAAAATCCATCTATGACGAATCTATCTGTGACACCTCACTGAAAAAATAACATATTTTAATTGGAAACAAAATTGCAATACTTAAAACTGAAATTGAAGAAACAAAAATTGCATTGGGCGATTAGAAAAATTGTAAAAAAATAATTTATGCAGGAATTAGCTTCACATTTTCAAAATCCAATCTCAATGAATCTATCTGTGACATGTCACAAAAAAATTTAACATACTTTGACGGGAAACAAAACTGCAACACTCAAAACTGAAATTGAAGAAACCAAAATTGCATTGGGCAATTAGAAAATTAAAAAAAAAAATTAACCTGTGCAGGAATTAGCTTCAAATTTTTAAAATCGATTCACAGTGAATCAATCTATGACATCTCTTTTAAAAAATTAACATACTTTGACGGAAAACAAAATTGCAAAATTGAAGTAACGAAAATTGCATTCGACGATTAGAAAAATTGTAAGAATTTATTTTGAGCAGGAATTAGCTTCAAATTTTCGAAATACATTCATAATCAATCTATATGTGACATCTCACTAAAAAAATTAACATACTTTGACGGAAACAAAATTGCAACAATGAAAACTGAAATTAAAGAAACGAAAATTGTATTCGGTGATTAGAAAAATTGTAAAAAATTAATTGATGCAGGAACTAGCTTCAAATTTTCAAAATCTATTCACAATGAATGTACCTGTGACGTTTCACTAAAAAAAATAACATACTTTGACGGGAAACAAAATTGCAACACTCAAAACTGGAATTGAAGGAACGAAAATTGTAGAAAATGAATTTTTGCAAAAATTATCCACAATTGTTTTTTCTAATCTATTTTTGATATCGTATTAAAACAATTGACATATCATAGTTGAAAAACCAATAAATGGCAACACTCAAAACTGGAACTGAAGAAATGAAAATTGCATTCGTCCTTCAGAAAAATTATAAAAAGTAAGTTTGCTCGGAAGCGGGCTTTAATTTTTTTAAATACATATAGAATAATCTATCTTTGATATCCAACTAAGACGATTGACATATTATGGCTAGAAAGATAATGGCAACACTCAAAACTGGAACTGAGGAAATGAAAATTGCATTCGGCTTTCAGAAAAATTCTAAAAAATGAGTTTGCTCGGGAACTGGCTTTAAATTTTTTAAATACATCTAGAATAATCTTCGACATTCCACTAAAACAATGGACATATTATGGCTAGAAACAAAATGGCAACACTCAAAACTAGAACTGAAAAACGAAAATTGCATTCGGTGAACACAAAAATTGTAAAGAAATAAATTGTGCGGAAATTAGCTATACATTTTTAAATTCCATCCAGAATGAATCTGTTTTTAATATTCCACCAAAAAACAATTGAAATATTATAGCTAGACTCAAAATGGCAACACTTAAAACTAGAGCTGAAAAACGAAAATTGCATTCGGCGTACACAAAAATTGTAAAGAAATAAATTGTGCGGAAATTAATTATACATTTTTAAATTCTATCCAGAATGAATTTGTTTTTAATATTCCACCAAAAAACAATTAAAATATTATAGCTAGACACAAAATGGCAAGACCTGAAACTATAACAACACTTGAAACTAGAACTGTTGAGGAAAGGAAAATTGCATTAACTATAAAAAAAATAAGGTTTCAATAGCCTTTTCGAGTAAGAACAGCCTTTAGCAACTTAATTTTCTGTAGCTGGTATGGAAAGATAATTCAAAATTTTTAACCCTTTCACTAAGGGAGTCGTCAATAAGCGATTTGGTAATTCTGCCTTGTATTCCGGCAATCTTCAATGGAGGATTTAGGGCCGGTATTATGAAGATCATTTAAATTTATTTGACGATTAAATTTTAATTGACATTTGTGTCATGTATTTTGCATATAACCAAAATTTGTTTAAATTTTTATCTTCGAATAAATTTAACTGACTTTTATAATACCGGCGTTTAGAGTTTTAATAAAAAAAGAAAACATCATTATATATTTCACAATTTGCAAAATATCACGCCTCGTATCGCCCGAGGGTTCAGAAAATATTTTAGTAAGTTTGATTTTCAAAAAAAGTTGTCGTTGAAGTCGTGTATAATTTTGCCCGTAGGAAAAAGAAAATTTCCATTGATACAGATTTACTTGCCATAGATTGACCAATCTGTAATTTTTGCTAATAAACTTCGAAAGGGCCGCGGTGGCCTAGTGAGTAGAGCTCCTTCTCACGGGCCTCGTGGTCGTGGGTTCGAGTCCCATCCGTGCGGTCACATTTTTGGAACGAAGAAGTGGCCGTGCGGGTCTATGGATGTTCAGTGGATGCCCCCCCCCCCCCCCCCTAATGATTATATATATAATAATAAATCTAGAAATCAATATACACACTTAATTGAAACTCTGGCTGAATGGACTAGTTTCCTATGCCATAAAAAAAAATCGAAAAAGACAAATTTAAAAAATAAACGCCAATCAAACGCTTTCCATCAATTCTGTGTAGATTACCTGCTTGAGAATTTTGAAACAAAGTTAAATGAATGGAGTTAATTATTATTTAAATTTAAACGGGAGTTGATCCAATGGAAAGCCTTTCATATCGATTTATGTTTTAAGAATCTAAAACATACAATTTAGAATAATGATGAAAGGGACTTTCAAAAATAATTTTAATCAAATATAGCTTTACAAGTTTCTTATGACGGGCTCATATGGACCAGATAAAAAAATAGCTTTATTGAAGGTGTTTTCAGTGAAATATTAATATTTTTGACTTTCCTAGAAATAATAGCGCCCTCGTGTTTAAAAAAAATACTGATTATTCAAGATTATTGCAGTCCATAAAATTCTAATTGAGTATTTCTCGGATGTGTTAAATCGCTTTGATTAGGTTTGAAATATAGTTTAAGTTTAAATTCAGAGCATGAGTAATGAAGGACGGAAAGGAGTGTGCTATGATGAGTGTAGATTTGAAAGAGGAGGACCGTCTATTTCCCGGAGCAGACACACACACACACACATGCACAATCAGAGTGTGGTAGAAGGGAATGCAAAGTAGAATTTAGATTTTACAATTGGAATAGCTATATAGGTGTATATATATATGCGAGGGTACCGGCCAATGATGGAGTGCTCGAAGCGGACATATCTTAAAGTCGCAGCAGGAAGAGAAATATTCTGTTCGACTGCAATCGAAGCGAGATTTGAATAGCTAAGCCGAGCTAAGGTTGTTGTGTGGTGGGACAGATAAATTCTGCACCGGATCGGACGACAGATCGATGTTGAAACGAATTGTTCCGATGGACCACTCATCTATCTGTCCCTCTAGCGACGGAATCGAATTTGAAATTACTTTAATTCACAAGGGAGGAGGCTCCGGATTTTTTCGTCACTGCGCGATTCTTGGCTAACGACTGTTGTTACTTTCCTCCCGGCTCTCGCATCCCAACTAATTCCTATTAAAATATTAACATCAAACATTCATATCCATCCGCTCCAGACGCCGAAGAAATAATAAAATCCCGATCCCATTCCCGGCAGTAATAAATACTTTAAAGTTGTTATTTTAGGGTGTTTCCAAACAGCGAGAAATTGCGTTATTGTCCCCCGCCCTAACCCCAACCCTCGCACTCGCACCCTTTGGCGAATTTAAAAAAAAAATGATGGGATTGAGGGTGTTTTAGTTAAATATCGATTTTATAGGAGCGGCCATCCAGTCATTAATCCGAAATTGTATATAATATCCACCCTTGGAATGGGGGAGGGAGGGAGGGGGAGAGGCATTAAACTATAAATCTCGCGGAGGAATTCGCGCCATTAGCACTTTTTTTTTATTTTGTAAGAAGAGAGAGCATAAAAATTCCACTCCATTCTCCGATACTAATAATCGAAACCCGAAGCCACAGAAACGCCATTTCCACTTTAGACATAACAAACGCGCTTAAACACTAAATACGAACGAGATATATAGACTATAAGCATTTGGGCTGAAGACAACATTAACTTCACTGCTTGGTAATAACACTGTTTGTGTAAATATAATATAAAGAAGAATTTGATATTTTAATTATCTTGGGCAGTCAACGCTAATAGTCACAATTTATAAATTGTGAACAAAAAAAAATATCTTGAAAGTTCTTAATTTTTGGAAGAATGTATTATCGAATGTGTCTAGATCCCACCTGTGCGAAATTTAGAAATTAATTTTCACAAACCTTTTGTTTTTTTTTTATATTTCATGTTTGTTTCCAAAAAAAAAATATCTTGAAAGTTCTTAATTTTTAGAATATTGTTTTATCGAATGTTTCTAGATCCCATCTGCGGGAAATTTAGAAATTCATTTACACAAATCCTTTTCATTTTATATTCTATGTATTCTGTCCTTGTATTTTCAGAGGTACGTTAGTGATTCATTGTTTTGATAGGAATCATATCGTTGTAACAAACAATCAGTTTTCAACCAAAATTTTGAAAGCAACGATTGATCACATGGTTTTTAAACAATTAATTGTGAATCGTAGTCAAAATTTAGAAATCAACGATTGATCACATAGAATTAAGTGTGAATGGCAGTTCAAATTTAGAAACCAACGATTGATCACAAGGATTTTAAACAATTAATTAAGAATCGCAGTCAAATTTAGAAATCAACGATTGATCACAAGGATTTTGAACAATTAATTGTGAATCGTAGTCAAAATTTAGAAATCAACGATTGATCACATAGAATTAAGTGTGAATCGCAGTTCAAATTTAGAAGCCAACAATTGATCACAAGGATTTTAAACAATTAATTAAGAATCGCAGTCAAAATTTAGAAATCAACGATTGATCACATAGAATTAAGTGTGAATCGCAGTTCAAATTTAGAAACCAACGATTGATCACAAGGATTTTAAACAATTAATTAAGAATCGCAGTCAAAATTTAGAAATCAACGATTGATCACAAGGATTTTGAACAATTAATTGTGAATCGTAGTCAAAATTTAGAAATCAACGATTGATCACATAGAATTAAGTGTGAATCGCAGTTCAAATTTAGAAACCAACGATTGATCACAAGGATTTTAAACAATTAATTAAGAATCGCAGTCAAAATTTAGAAATCAACGATTGATCACAAGGATTTTGAACAATTAATTGTGAATCGTAGTCAAAATTTAGAAATCAACAATTGATCACATAGAATTAAGTGTGAATCGCAGTTCAAATTTAGAAACCAACGATTGATCACAAGGATTTTAAACAATTAATTAAGAATCGCAGTCAAAATTTAGAAATCAACGATTGATCACATAGAATTAAGTGTGAATCGCAGTTCAAATTTAGAAACCAACGATTGATCACAAGGATTTTAAACAATTAATTAAGAATCGCAGTCAAAATTTAGAAATCAACGATTGATCACAAGGATTTTGAACAATTAATTGTGAATCGTAGTCAAAATTTAGAAATCAACGATTGATCACATAGAATTAAGTGTGAATCGCAGTTCAAATTTAGAAACCAACGATTGATCACAAGGATTTTAAACAATTAATTAAGAATCGCAGTCAAAATTTAGAAATCAACGATTGATCACATAGAATTAAGTGTGAATCGCAGTTCAAATTTAGAAACCAACGATTGATCACAAGGATTTTAAACAATTAATTAAGAATCGCAGTCAAAATTTAGAAATCAACGATTGATCACAAGGATTTTGAACAATTAATTGTGAATCGTAGTCAAAATTTAGAAATCAACGATTGATCACATAGAATTAAGTGTGAATCGCAGTTCAAATTTAGAAACCAACGATTGATCACAAGGATTTTAAACAATTAATTAAGAATCGCAGTCAAAATTTAGAAATCAACGATTGATCACATAGAATTAAGTGTGAATCGCAGTTCAAATTTAGAAACCAACGATTGATCACAAGGATTTTAAACAATTAATTAAGAATCGCAGTCAAAATTTAGAAATCAACGAGTGATCACAAGGATTTTGAACAATTAATTGTGAATCGTAGTCAAAATTTAGAAATCAACGATTGATCACATAGAATTAAGTGTGAATCGCAGTTCAAATTTAGAAACCAACGATTGATCACAAGGATTTTAAACAATTAATTATGAATCGCAGTCAAAATTTAGAAACCAACGATTGATCACAAGGATTTAAAACAATTAAATATGAATCGCAGTCAAAATTTAGAAATCAGCGATTGATCACAAGGATTTTGAACAATTAATTGTGAATCGTACGAATGAATTTATAAACAATACATCATATCCTGTCGTATCATTTTACAAAGACTGTACAAAACATCAACACAATGGTGTTTTATGTACCCATTAATTATTCCCAATATACCCTATAAGATTTTCCCAATGATTTATAACGGATCGCTGCAGTTTAATTGTCATCTCTCAAGTGAAACCGGACAGCATTCCTCTGCAAGGAAGAAAAAAAAAGCGCGCAAGGGGCCGCAATAAACACTTTTGAACGTATTCTGATGGAACAGGGGGATTCCTCTGTACGCCGGGGGAGAATTTCGGCGTAAAAGAGACCCGTTTAATTGCCGCAGATCGCTATGCAGATGAGGGCTCGGAGGGGTACAATTAGCCCCATTCATTCGCAATTACATTCCGACATGAGACCACTTTAATTGCGATCACTGTCACGGTCTGATTTCATTATTTATTTCAATTGGGGATGTTTAATTGCGTGATTGCATTTGTTCCGATGGAATTAATTAATTAATTATTGATGAATACCTTTATTCGAGCGTGTCATAATCATGTCAAATATTTGAACTATGTAGCGAATGATTTGTACGACAGTAAAAGCAAAAATAGCAAAATCACGAAAAAATTTGGGCTCGATATATAAACATATGCATATGGCCCACTTGATTTAGTTGAAGGTTCCTTCTGTTTAGTTTCACTTTTTTTCAAATATGCATTTGTCATGAAAATGGTATTTTATAAGTTATAAAAATAATTGGTGAATTTTATAAAACTAATTGGAGAAATTTTTTGCATTTGTCGAGAAAATTATATTTTCATATTTTCGTGTACTTTTTAGTAGTTATTGGTATATTGCTGAAAGCAATTTCCCTATCAAAAACTGCGGGGTCCTTTTGATGACCAAAAATGCACTTTCTCCAACAATTCCTCACATTTCTTCGAACAAGTACTTGAAATTTAAACAGATTATTCGTGAATAGCCTCCTTTTTATCTGTTTTAAGAAAATTATCCGAAATTTATTGTAATAAAAATGGTTTTGCTAAAAACCAAATTTTGATGGCCAAAAATGCACTCTATTCAGAAATTACTGTATAAATTCCACATTTCTTTAGACAAATGCTTAAAATTTGGACAGAAAAATCTTTAATGACATTCTATTTCACTAAAGAAAATTTTGAAGTAACAACAATAGCTGGACTAGAATGCAAATTTTGATGACTAAAAATGCTTTATCTACAGATTGCTCTATAAATTTCAGAAATGCTTGAAATTTAGCCTTAGATTAATCGTGAATGACGTTATTTTCAAATCAAATTTATCCGAACTTTGTAGCAATGGCTGGGCTAGAATGTAAATTTTGATGACCAAAAATGCACTTTCCCCAACAATTGCTCACATTTCTTCGGACAAATACTTGAAATTTAAACACATTATTCTTGAATAATCTGCCTTTTTATCTGTTTTAAAAAAAATATCCAAAATTATTAACTTCACTGTAATAAAAATGGATTTGCCAGAAACCAAATTTTGATGGCCAAAAATGCACTTTATTCAGAATTTTTTATTTTCAGACAAATGGTTGAAATTGGGACAGAAAAATCTTGAATGATATTCTAATCAAATTGGATAAAGAAATTTATCCAAACTTTTTAGTAGCCATAATGGCTGGTCTTGATTGCAAATTTTAATGAGCAAAAATGCACTTTCTCTAGAAATTGCTGTAAAATTTCAGAAATGCTTGAAATTCAGCCAGATTAATCGTGAATGTCGTTATTTTCATATCGGATAAACAAAATTATTCGAACTTTGGAGTAACGACAATGGCTGGACTCAAATCCAAATTTTTGTTACGAACAACTTCTTTATAAATTTCATATTTCTTTGCAAAAATGCTTGGAATTTGAACAAATTATTCTTGAATACCGTCTTTTTATCTGTTTTAGAAAAATTATTTGAATGTTACAGTAACACATATGGTTTTTCCAGAAAACAAATTTTGTTAGCCAAAAATGCACATTATTCAGAAATTGTTCTATAAGTTCCACATTTCTTTAGACAAATGATTGAAATTTGGACAGAAAAATCTTGAATGGTATTCTAATCAAATTGGACAAAGAAAATTATCCAAACTTTTAATAACAACAATGACTGGGCTCGAATGTAATTTTTTTTTTGCTCTATAAATTTCACATTTCTTCAAAAAATGGTTGAAATTTGAACAAATTACTTTTGAATAATGTGTCTTCTTATCTGTTTTAAGAAAATTATCCCAAATTTACAGTAACAAAAATAGTTTTGCTAATAACCAAATTTTGATGGCCAAAATGCACTTTATTTAGAAATTGCTCTGTAAATTCCATATTTCGTTGGACAAATGCTTGAAATTTGGACAAAAAAATCTTGAATCACCTTCCATTCAGATTGGCCGAAGAAAATTATCTGAACGTTGCAGTAACAACAATGGCTGAGCCAGAATTCAAATTTTGATGACGAAAAATGCACTTTCTCTAGAAATTGCTATATAAATTTCAGAAATGGTTGAAATTTAGCCAGTTTAATCGTGAATAACATTTTATTCAAATTCGCTAAAGAAAATTATCTGAACTTTGTAGTAATGTAACAATGGCTGGGCTAGAATGCAAATTTTGATGACCAAAAATGCACTTTCTCCAACAATTCCTCTTTCTCATTTCTTTGGACACGTTTGAAATTTGAACAAATTATTCCTGAAAAAAACACGTTTTTCTTATCTGTTCTAAGAGAATTGTCCGAATTTTACAATAACATAAAATGCTTTGCTGGAATCTAAATTTTGACGACCAAAAAATGCACCTCAGAAATCGCTCTGTAAATTCCATATTTCTTTAGACAAATGCTTGAAATTTGGACAAAAGAATCTTGAATCACCTTCTATTTAAACTGGATGAAGAAAATTACCCAAACTTTGCAGAAACAACAATGGCTGGGCTAGATTGCAAATATGACAAAAAATGCACATTCTCTAAAAATTGCTCTATAAATTTCATATTTCTTTAGATAAATGCTTAATCATTAGCCAGATTAATCTTAAATGACGTTCTATTCAAATTAGCTGAAGAAAATTATCCGAACTTTGTAGTAACAATAATAGCTGGGGTAGAATGCAAATTTTGAAGACCAAAAATGCACTTTCTCCAGATATTGCTCTATCATTTTCTAATTTCTTTGGATACATGCTTGACATTGGAACAAATTATTCCTGAATAACGTGGCTTTATATCTGTTTTAAGAAAATTATCTGAATTTTACAATAACATTAAATGCTTTGCTGGAATCCAAATTTTGACGACCAAAAAAAAACACTTTTTTCAGAAATTGCTCGTTAAATTCCAAATTTCTTAATAAATAATAGTAATAGTAATAAAAAGAAAAGGCTTTGTTAGAAACTAAATTTTGATGGCCAATAATGCACTTTATTCACAAATTACTCTATGAATTCCATATTCCTTTGGACAAATGCTTGAAATTTGGACAAAAAAATCTTGAACCACCTTCTATTTAAATTGGCTGAAGACAATTATCCGAACTTTGTAGTAACAACGGCTGAGCTAGCTGACCAGAAATGCACTTTCTCCAGAAATTGCTCTATAAATTTCACATTTCTTTAGATAAATGCTTAAAATTTAGCCAAATTTTTCTTGAATAGAGGTTTATTCAAATTAGAAAAAAAAAATATCCGAACTTTGTAGTAACAACAATGGCTGGAGTAGAATGCAAATTTTGATGACCAAAAATGCACTTTCTTCAGATATTGCTTTATAATTTTCTCATTTCTTTGAAAATGAAATTGAAAGAAAAAATTTTCCTGAATAACGTGTCTTTTTATCTGTTTTAAGAGAATTATCCGAACTTTACAATAACATAAAATGCTTTGCTGGAATCCAAATTTTGGCGACCAAAAAAAATGCACTTTCTTCAGAAATTGCTCTGTAAATTCTACATTTCTTTAGACAAATATTTAAAATTTCTACCTAAAGATCTTCTCTTCAAATTGGCTAAAAAAATTATCCGAATTTTCTAGTACTGACAGTGGCTGCGCTAGAACGAAAATTTTTATGCCTAAAAATGCATTTTTTTCAGAAATTCCTCCGTAAATTTCACATTTCTTTAGACTAAAGTCTGAAATTTGAACAGATTAATATTTATTAACGCCCTTATGTAATTACCTAAACAAAATTATCCGAACTTATAACTATAACGAAAATTGATTCGCATGAATTAAAAATGCACTTTCTCCCAAATTTACTCTGTAAATTCCAGATTTTTTTCGGAGCATGTCTGTCGTTTAGACAGAATAATCTTGAATCATTTATTTTCAAGTTAGTTAAAGAAAATTCTCCGAACTTGTCGGTAACAAAAATGGCTGCCTGCTCTGGCGAAAGATTTTTCGGGATCGAGAAATATTCCCTCGGGTCCATGGTTGTTGTATACGTCTGACATTATTCATTTATTCATTTAAAAATAGATCAATCCTAGCCGTGTGCAGGGGCGGCTCGTTTTATAGAGCCAAGGAGGCACTACCTGGAGTTTGAAGCTAAGCAAGAATTTTTAATTTATTCTTAAAATATGTTTTCGCCGGTTTAAATGTTAAACAACGCCTGCGTATATTGTATAAGTGGCTCTACCTTCAACATGATCCACGAGCCGCCACTGGCCGTGTGTGATTGAGGCTCAAGCCTTTGTCAAAAAATGGCTGCATTGCACAGTAGTCCTGATTTAAGTTCCAGGGGATCAAAATTTTGAAACTTGTTGATTCGTCTTAAAAATTTCTAGGTAACTCGTGAAAATTTGTTGGATGATTCTATGTTGGCGGGGCTAGTTTTTGAGGGGGTGGGAATGTTTTTATTTCTTCGAAAAATATTAAAGTTATTAATTACAGCCAACACGTGAAAAACAGTTAAACATTACCTAAGGTATTTTGTGTTTAAACAGCCAAAATTTTGTAACTTTCTCCGTACAAAGTACGAGAATGGCGAGAATGTATTCTACAATACATTCATGCTTAATAGTTATTACTATTAAAATTTAGTCTATTTATTTCATTGTTTTTTTTTTGTATGTCTATACAGTGCGCGCCTAAAGTATGAAATATATTCAGTAAAACCGAAATTAAATATTTTTGGAAAAAAAAACCTCGAACAGGTCGATTTTCTTTTATAAAAATACACATTTTTGCATGAAAGTCGATTTTTGAGTAATGACGACATCCATTTTGTTTTTAAATAGCGACCTCCTATTTTTGTTTTTGATTTTGAAAGACCTTTTCATTGTCGAACTGGCAGTATAAAAATGTTGCCATCTTATCATTTAATAAAACACTTACACAGTGTATGGTTTCAAATTAATTTTATTGTTGTACAACAATTGTTTCACCACACAGTGGCTTCATCAGGTAGATGAAAAATTATGGTTTTACATTTTACAATTAACAAGTAACAGCCTCATCGATCCAATAGTTGCCATCTTACATAAGAAATTTTTCGAGTAAATTGCAAATGAAGGCGAGAACTTGATATTTAGAGTTTCTGAAAAATGTTGTTCCAGCGTTTTTTTTCCAGAGAAAGATGACCTTCCATATAATACAATATGGTTTCAGCAAGGCGGCGCGCTCCCGTATTATGCACTTTTTTGACAATTGCTTTACGAAGAGGTGGATTGGCAGGCGAGGATCTTTCAGAATCAAGAACAAAAATAGGGGTTGTTATTTATAAACAAAATGGCTGACGTCATTACTCGAAAACAAATGACGATTAAAAATCGACTTTCATGTAAAAATGTGTATTTTTATAAAAGAAAATCGACCTGTTCGAGGATTTTTTCCAAAAATATTTTATTTCGGTTTTACTTACACTGCATGTGTACATTTTGTAAGAATGATGTTACTGTATATTAATAACAAATAAATAAATAAAAAGTAACGTTTTCGTGAGTTTTTTGAAATCCGAAATTTTAACGGTAAAATGTAAGAAAATGTCATGATGAACAAGTTTTTAAATAAATAAATTGATAAATACGCAAAACATCATAAACATTCCTTCTCCGCCATCAAATCGGAGAAAGTTACATGCTGGCCACATCAATATTTTCTAACTACACAAATATAACTTTTTTAATTATGTAATTTTTTTGTGTAAACTAGAATAAGATACGTTTGAAATTACATGACAAGCGAGTATGAAATAAATTGAAACATAACAGCGCGCGCGCGTTTTTTTTTTAATTTCTAAATTCTGAACGTGAACACATGGACATGTTAACACTATGTATACTCGTGTCCAGATTAATACCTACAATACACGTACAAGTGTTTTTGGTTGTAAAATTATAGTCCTCATACTAACAACCATCAAATATTCAGTCAATAGAGTTGTTCATATAATGTCCACATTTATAAGCATATTATGTCCGAGTTCTGGGAAAGCGTTATAAAAGAAACCTGAAAATAAAATATTGCCAGAACAGCGAACATTTTCTTAGGGTAAAGATGTACATCATAGTCATCAAACATTCGTAACAAAAATTATTCAAATAAAGATGCAATTGCGTTGGATATTGGAAATAAGTCATTAATAATACGATAAAACCCACGCTCGTCTTGAAGCTCTTAAAAAATCCGTAATTTAAAACTTTAATTGGTCGAGCACGTGTTGTGGTCAGGGGTCAAGCCGGTACAAGAGAAAGAACTCTTTTGACGGACAACACGAACTATAAAAGTAAATCATGGACCTTGCCCAGATGAATAATTTAGATAAAATAAGAGAGAAAAAGAGTGGAGAGCATTGTTTCGAAAAAACAAAAAGAAACAACACACTCGCCAGCTTTAATTAAACAGTTTACATGCTAATTCGAAATTTATCTATTATTTGTCACGCCCAAGGTGGTACTCAATATTATTTATGGTGCTGGGGCGTCGTTTACGGTGGTAATTAAAATATTTTCACAATTCAACTAGGATTATCGTATTAACCTTTGCCCCCGTTTATACGGTCGTTTTTTTTTTCTTCGTCGTTCGAGGTTGTAATTGATTTCTGATCAATTGTCTTGTTGAAATACTAATAGTAAATAGGGTATTGTTAAGTGCTTGAATAGCACATGCCCACTTTTTAAATTGTATGTTTTGGAGTTTGAAAAACTGGCGAAGTTTGAAAGAAATAAACGCCTACTAATAGTTCTGAAATAATTCAAAGAGATGGAATGTGCACGGTGCGCTATTGGTGAGAAAGTAATTTCTATTAATTCCTTACTTCCTAAAACTGTTATTTAAAGTTTTTTCTTATAGTCTTATGAGATATTATATATTACATTGTAGCACATTTTTGCTCATAATTCTTTACAAATGTATTGCTTAAGGTAGGTAATTCCTAAAACTTCTAAAAAATTTCGTGGGTGTTTACTTGAACCGTTTTTTTGTTTTTCTCCGATAATTTCTTTAAATATGAAAAGTATTGCAAAAACATTTAAACAAATCTTGAAGACAACAAAGAAATGAACATCTTTTATTTAAAAATATTTTTCTTAAAATGTTTGCTTTTTGGAAAAAAAAAATTGTCATTGTTGGTTTATAATAAGGAAACAGTGATAGTTATATTAGATTTATATGAATAATGATTGTAGAGAATGCCGAAATGAACAAGTTATAAAGAATATTGCACTTTTTTAAAACTGCCAAACGCATTGTGCGATTACTAATTGTTTGAGTACAGCTCTGTACACTTACCTTCATCAAATAATGTCTATAAGACGACAACTGTCCCTCATGCATGCTTCAAAAAATTTGACACAAAATGATAATCCAAAAACAACACTTCACCACATTATTAAACTCTTTTAACACCGAACTCGCACACTCAACTGGAAAATTTCGTCAGGTGCTAACAGCCTTATCATCTGAATTTTGCCTCGGGGACAATTCACGTCCGGCGGAGATATCGCGAAACCACATTCTTCGCCTGTTATCAGTGCTTATCTGCGCAGAGCCGATTCGAATTAAATTCATTTCAATCTGCACACAAGATAGGCAAAGATGCAATACACCTGTTTTCATTGAAAGTCGGGCTGTTTATCTCGAATTTTTGTCAAAATCCAGTGTGTGTATGTTTTTAGAAACTATAATCTCAAATAAATTTTAAGCAATATTGGAAATTCGTGATTGCTATTATATTTTTTTGAGAATTGCCAAAATTATTACATCTTCGGCAATTTCTATGAAATCATATCTCAAATAATTTTAAGTCATTTTGGAAAGTTTCTAGTTGATGGCCATTGTTTTTATGTTTTATAAAAATCGCCAAAATAATTCGTTCTTTCTAAATTCAAAAAATTATCCCAAAATCGGTTGATGGAATATATAAGTATTTTCTGTGATTATAGGAAGAGTTTAGAAATTACACGAAACGTTATGTGGTTTAAGGAAAAGTGAAATCGAGGACGGAGGGTGGGCCCTATCCTACCCGCCAATTTATAGATTTTTAAACGGGAATTTACGTGCGAAAATCAATACATATGAATATCTCTTCTTGAATAACCTATGTTTTTTTTATATATAGTTTGAAATTTTGAAATCGATAGCAATTGTTTTTTTTTGAGTCTCAAAAAATTATTAAAATTTTAATGACTTGTCGTTCCGTTTAAATTGAAATATCTTAGAATCCAAGAAAGAAAAACTTGAAGTTTTTACAGAATTGCAAATTATGAAGAGTGATGAGTAGGTTTTGAAAATTTAAAATCGATGGCAATTGTTTTTATATTTTTTCGAGTAGCAAAAAAAAATGTTAAAATGTTCACAACTTGTCATTCCGATTAAAATTAAAATATCTTAAAATCCAAGAAAAAAATATTTCCAATTTTTATTTCGCTGTAAACTAGCAAGAGTTAGCAGTAAATTTTAAAAATTTCAAATCGATAGCAATTTTTTTAATATTTTTTTTGAGTCTCAAAACATTATTAAAATTTTTATGACTTGTCGTTCCGTTTAAAATTAAGATATCTTAAAATCCAAGAAAAAAAAATTTATAATTTTTATTAAACTGTAAATTAGCAAGAGTTGTAAGTAAACTTTAAAAAATTCAAAACGATAGCATTTTTTTAAATATTTTATTCAAGTCTCAAAACATTATTAAAATTTTTATGACTTGTCGTTCCGTTTAAAATTAAAACATCTTAAAATCCAAGGAAAAAATACTTGCAATTTTTACTGAATTACAAACTGGGAAGAGTAATGAGTAAATTTTGAAAATTACAAATCGATAGCAAGTGTTTCTATATTTTTTTCAAGTCTTGAAAAACTGTTAACATTTTTACGACTAGACATTCCGTTTAAAATAAAAATATCTTAAAATCCAAGAAAAAATTGCTTGCAATTTCTACTGAATTACAAATTGGGAAGAGTAATGAGTAAATTTTGAAAATTACAAATTGATAGCAAGTGTTTCTATATTTTTTTCGAGTCTCGAAAAACTGTTGAAATTTTCATGACTTGAGATTCTGTTTAAAATAAAAATATCATAAAATTCAAAGAAAAAATACTTGAAATTTCTACTGAATTACAAACTGGGAAGAGTAATGAGTAAATTTAAAAAATTACAAATTGATAGCAAGTGTTTTTTATATTTTTCTCAAGTCTCGAAAAAATGTTGAAGTTTTCATGACTAGACATTCTGTTTAAAATAAAAATATCTTAAAATCCAAGGAAAAATGACTTGCAATTTCTACTGAATTACAAATTGGGAAGAGTAATGAGTAAATTTTGAAAAATACAAATTGATAGCAAGTGATTCTATATTTTTCTCAAGTCTCGAAAAATTGTTGAAGTTTTCATGACTAGACATTCCGTTTAAAATAAAAATATCTTAAAATCCAAGAAAAAAATACTTGCAGTTTTTACGGAATTGCAAACTAGGAAGAGTAATGAGTAAATTTTGAAAATTACAAATCGATAGCAATTGTTTTTATATTTTTTTCGAGACTTGAAAAATTGTTAAAATTTTCACGGCTTGATATTCCGTTTAAAATAAATATCTCAAAATCCAATAAAGAAATACTTACAGTTTTTACTGAATTGCAAACTAGCAAGAGTTAGCAGTAAATTTTAAAAATTTCAAATCGATAGCAACTTTTTTTTATATTTTTTTTCGAGTCTCGAAACATTAATAAAAATTTTATGACTTGTCGTTCTGGTTAAAATTAATACATCTTAAACTCCAAGAAAAAAATACTTGCAGTTTTTACTGAATTGCAAACTAACAAGAGTAATGAGTAAATTTTGAAAATTACAAATCGATAGCAAGTGTTTCTATATTTTTTTCAAGTCTCGAAAAACTGGTTAAATGTTCACGACTCGGCATTCCGTTTAAAATAAAAATATCTTAAACTCCAAGGATCAATTAATTGCAGATTTTACTGAATCGCAAACTAGCAAGAGCAATGAGTCAATTTTAAAAATTTCAAATCCACAGCAATTGTTTTTATATTTTTTTCGAGTCTCAATAAACTGTTCACATTTTCACGACCTGACGTCAGTCTAAAATAAAAATATCTTAAAATCCAAGGAAATAATATTTCTAATTTTTATTTCACTGTAAACTAGCAAGAGTTAGCAGTAAATTTTAAAAATTTCGAATCGATAGCAATTTTTTTTATATTTTTTTCGAGTCTCAAAACATTATTAAAATTTCTATGACTTGTCACTCCGTTTAAAATTAAAACATCTTAAGATCCAAGAAAAAATACTTGCAATTTTTACTGAATTGCAAACTAGGAAGAGGTATGTACAAATTTCAAAAATTTCAAATCGATAGCAATTGTCTTTATATTTTTTTTTTCGAAAGGCAAAAAATTGTTCAAAATTTCACAACTTGCCATTCCGTTTAAAATAAAAATACTGAATATAATTGCAAGGTAGCAAGAGTAATGAGTAAATTTTGAAAATTTCAAATCAATAGCAATTATTTTCAATTTTTTTTTCGAGTCTCACAACTTTACATTCCGTTTAAAATAAAAATATCTTAAAATCCAAGGAAGAATTACTTGCAGTTTTTACTGAATCGCAAACTAGCAAGAGAAATGGGTAAATTTTGAAAATTTCAAATCCACAGCAATTGTCTTTATATTTTTTTCGAGTCTCAACAAACTGTTCAAATTTTCACGACTTGACATTAAGTTTAAAATAAAAATATTTTAAAATCCAAGGACAAAATATTTCTAATTTTTATTTCACTGTAAGCTAGCAAGAGTTAGCAGTAAATATTAAACATTTTAAATCGATAGCAATTTTTTTAATATTTTTTTTCGAGTCTCAAAACTTTATTAAAATTTTTATGACTTGTTCCGTGTAAAATTAAAACATCTTAAAATCCAAGGAAAAATACTTGTAGTTTTTACTGAATCGCAAACTAGCAAGTGCAATGAGTAAATTTTGAAAATTTCAAATCGATAGCAATTGTTTTTATATTTTTTTTTCGAGTCTCAGTTTATTAACTGTTCAAATTTTCACGACTTGACATTCAGTTTAAAATTAAAATATCTTAAAATCAAAGGAAAAAATACTTGCAGTTTTTACAGAATTGCAAACTAAGAAGAGAAAAGAGTCAATTTTGAAAATTTCAAATCGATAGCAATTGTTTTTATATTTTTTTTTTCGAAAGGCAAAACATTGTTCAAATTTTCACAACTTGTCATTCCGTTTAAAATTAAAATATCTTACAATAAAAAAAAAAAGATATTTGTAATTTTTATTTAACTGTATAGTAGCAAGAGTTACCAGTAAATTTAAAAAAATCAAATCGACAGCATTTTTTTAAATATATTTTTCGTTTCACATTATTAAAAATGTTATGACTTCTCGTTCCGTTTAAAATTAAACTATCCATAAACCAAAGAAAAAATACTTGCAATTTTTATTGATTTCAAAACTAGGAAGAGTAAGGACTAGATTTTGAAAATTTCAAATTGATAGCAATTGTTTTTTATATTTTTTTCGAGTCTCAAAAACCTGACTTGAAATTCCGTTTAAAATGAAAACTCGCAAGCTCGCTCGGACTCTAAACTTTATGGATCATCCATAAAGTCCTAAATTATGTACTTGTTACATAAATAGCTTTTATAAATTCATTAAATAAGTTAAACGTTTAGAAACAACACGAAAAGTTATTTTTTAGTGAAATTGGGGGCGGTGGGTGGGCCCTAAACCCACCCTCCAATGCATGGATAATAAACGAGAGTTTTCATGCAGAAATCAATACATATAAATGAAAAAGACACTTTTGGCTAAAAATTATGACAAACTCCTGTGATAAATTTTCACAATTTTCAGACAATACATTTATTGAGACACTTTTATAAATGATCTCAACAGGCAATTGACCATAGGTCTTTCAGCCTTGTTTTGAGGTTATTTATATATGGCTTATAATCGTTTAACATTTCAATGCTTAATGCATTTCAACTTAAAAAAATAAATTGCGCCTACGTTATTTTGTTTGACGATTTCTGCAACAAATGAGCTTTACGATACGGTTTTGGGTGCTGAAACAGCTATATTATAGACACAAAATATAAAAAAAAAACATTACACAAATATGTCCATATCGAATGTCAAGAAATGTCATTCTTCTGAATACTATTTACAATCGAAATAAATTTCTACGTCAAGATCTGTATTTAGACAATGTAAATAGATTAGTTCTGTCTATTGGCCATCGGGTTTTCCGCCCTGTATTGATTTAAATTTTGCATTAATTTAAAATGAAATGTTTTAAAATACATCACGTAAATAAATTTTACACTAAATTAGAATGAAAGATTTGAAACCATATAAATATGATACGACCAAGGTTTATGTTAACAAATAAATTGACACCGATGTTATCAAAACTAACAACCATAAAACCCACACGATAATAATAATAAAACCGTACAGTATAATTACACCTTATACACATGATTATGATCGGCGTTTTAATGAAATTATAAGCGTCAGTCACTCATTTGAAATAAGACGTCTCGTTGTTAATTAGTGTGACTCGGACGCGTCCTAAAGTCGGTAATTTATGTAAAAAGACATAAATGCCTTTATAAGTTTAAGCATACACACATAAATTACACTATATCTATACGGGAATCAAATTTTTACGAGTGCCATAACAATCATCGTGAATACCGAAGTGACTGCAAGCCGTTCACGGGCGGGCCGCAGTTCCGCCACTCGCGGACAGATGGCGACGCCAGTTCGAACTGACCGGTGCCGGACACGGCCCACGCGATTTTGAACGGATTGTTGATGTGCGGTTGTTTTCTGTGCGATTGTTGCCATGTTTTATTATTTTTAGGTTGGAAACGAACGTAAATAAATGCATGTTTAAAGCTGTGCAGTTTGTGTTGATAAATTTTATTCAATCCGTTTGGTATTAATGATTTTATTGCGGATTAAATAGGTTCGAGTGGTCTTGGGATACTGCGGTGTCCACTAGGTGGCGATCCGTTACACTTTTTCACTTCGTTCGCTTTCGAGGAGCGCAATCAAATATAATTGAGTATTTAGTAAATATTATTTAATCATTTAAAAAATACTCAACTTGATGTGATCAATAATAATTATACAAAAATTATTAAAAACAAACAACTTTTATTTTATATAAATTTAAAGATAAAACTTCTTCACTCGTTAAATAATCTTAAAGATACAGGGTGTCTCAACCGTTTGTTCGCGGAAGATTGTGCCTCAGTAAAAGCTTTGACAAAAAATTGAATTCATTTTTTTATAAGCTTTTATTTAATAGCAAGTTTATGTGGGTTTAGTTTTACAGTTATTGTGTTTTATTTTTTTTTTAGTAAACTCATACAAACGTGGTATTAAATGAAAGCTTATTAAAATATGAATTTTCCTACGACCGTTCTCGAAAACATATCGTCGCAATACCGTTGCATTGAAAGTTGTCAATTGTATATTTGTCACTTTTGATAAGTAATGTCATGCTTGAAAATTGAATTTTCAAAACAAGTTTTAAAAGTGAAATCCTCAAACTTAAAAAAATGTGTCAAAATCATTAAAATAAAATGGGTACTGACTAAGCACTATTTATTATTTATTAATCGATTAAAAAATAGTAATAAGAAAATTTACAATAAAAGTTAAGAATGTTTTGACATTTATAATAATTAATTAAATTGAGATAGACAAGTATTTTTCAAAAAAAAGTGACTAAAGAGAATTAAGAGCTCTACAAAAGTTGCCAAACAAGAAAAATTGAATTCCATTAAAAAAACTCTGCCGATGACGTTACACGGCACAATATTTTTGATTACGCCAAAAACTGTACAATAATGAACAAAAATCGATTTGTCGGAGTGATTTTTTTTAAACATGTAATAGAGAAATTATGACCATTATTTTTTATTAGAAGAAAGAGAGAAATCGATTGCCTTTATAAAAATTTAGCTAGCTAACATAATAACAAAGTTGGCGACAGTTTAAAAATTTTAGAAAATAATCGATTTTGCATACTTTGAATGGCTGACGGCTCCAAATCCAAAGCGGTTTGCAAATCTCTGCTCCCCGTACAAAAATTAGTCAGATTCAATTCAAATTGTCGATTTGAAAATTTTGATGAAAACACGAAAAACTGCCCTAGGGTTCCCCCTGGTTACTTTCACTCAAAAATTGCATTTGAAATGATTTCCTAAAAAAAAAACACTTGTACAATTTGGATTTTCAACACGTCACTGTAAAAATCTCATAGATTAGAAAATAATTTTTTGCTCAAAAATTGCTTTTGAAATGATTTCCTGAAAAAAAACGTGTACAATTTGGATTTTCAACACGTCGCTGTAAAGATCTTATTAAGACCCACCAGAAAATGTACTTGCGCAAGAACAAATGTCAATTTGAAGCTCGTGGCGGATTCGCAAAGAAAAGTTAAAAATGAAGAAAATCGAACTATTTAAATAATCATCCTAGACCAATAAAGTACACATCATTTTTCATGAGAAGAACGAGAGAAATCGCCGTTACAAAAATTGAGCTAGCTAAAACAGTAACAAAGTTGACGAGGCAGTTTGAAAATTTTAGGAAAAAATCGATTTTTCAGACTTTGAACGGCTGTAGCGGCGAAACGAAGACTCCAAATCTAACACGGTTTGCAAATCTGTACTCCTCGTATACAAATTAGTCAGATTCAATTAAAATTGGCGATTTTAATTTTTAGACGAAAACATGAAAAACTAGCCAAGGGTCCTCGCTTCTTACTTTTGCTCAAAAATTGCATTTGAAATGATTTCCTGAAAAAACCACTGGTACGATTTGAACTTTCAACACGTCACTGTAAAGATCTCATTAAGACCCATCAGAAAATGTACTTGCGCAAGAACAAATGTCGATTTGAAGCTTTTCCAAAGAAAACCCGCCAATAAAAAAAAATCGAAAAAATCTACTAAGGTACACATTCTTTTTCATCAGAAGAAAAAGATAAATCGATTGCCTTTATAAAAATTCATCCAGCCAAAATAGTAACAAAGTTGGCAAGTTAGTTTGAAAATTTTGGGGATATACAAAGAAGAAGAAAAAAGGATGAGAAGGGTGCCGTAAACATGATCAAATGATTATCAAATGATAAAGTTCTGTAGAGGTAGTACCGTGCCGTAAACATTGATCAAATGATGAAGTTCTGTAGAGGTAGTACCGTGCCGTAAATATTGAGCAAATGATGAAGTTCTGCAGAGGTAGTACCAACAATAAGATTCCGACATAAATCAGGAATAATGTTTAAAAGGAACAAACTAAACGAAGAAAACAGTAAAAGGGTAGGGAATGGAGGTAAAAATTATGCTTGGCTCAGAGGATGTACACATTTTAAAAGACGAACATACTGTAATATAACGGAATATGACTATTAACACGAAATCAAAATTCCGTGTTGCATTTTGGAAAATTTTGAACAACGTTTCTTTTCGTAGTTTCGTTAGTTTACGTCCCTCAGGGGCTTCAAGAATATCTTAGAATAATAAATTTAATAAAGACGTCTTTATTAAATGTATTTAATTCATCTGCAACAAGTGAGGTTGTCTCAAATTTTTCTTAAAATAAATATGTAAATTTTTAGAAAATTTTGAACAACATTTCCTTCGTAGTTTTTTTTAGTTCACGTTCCTGAGAAAGTTCAAGGGTATCTTAGAATAAATAAGTAATAAAACTGGTTAGTAACACGAAACCAAAATTTCGTGTGGCATTTTGGGAAATCGAACAATTCCTTCGTAGTCTTATTAATTCGCGTCCGTCAGGAGGTTCAAGAACATTTTAGAATAAATAAGCAAATCTAGTTATTAACGCAAAACTATTTCTTTTTATTTATAATTTCCTTCTAAGCTAGTGATCCAACAGAGTTTTTGATAAATATTCGTTAAAAATATTATGTTTTACCACAATTAATAGTAAATGATTAAATATGGTTACGATCGCAACCTCGAATGAACAAAATAATAACAATTTGAAAAAAATCGTAATTTTTAAAGAACAAGGAAACCTCCGGTTGAATTTCGTTAATCCAATTTCCGGGCTATCTATTTTTAAAGACACTATAATACACTTGGAAACAAATACTAAAAAGGCGAACCCCAAGTCAAAAACTAAACATTTTTTCCTTTTATATTTCATAATTCATTGTCATTCAATAAAATTCCATTATTCCAATATAAAATTATTGTCGACTTTAATACGTACTCACGTGTGAAATTAAGTAAAAACCAACACGTGCTTGGATAATAAATAAATGACAGTTTAACAATTTCCGAATTGACAGGAGATATTTAACAGGCGGACGTTGATGTGAATTAAAAGTTTTACGACAGTGTAAATAACACTTTGTAACGTTTGAAATACGCACACCACTTGAAAAAAAAAAAAAGAAAGGACAGAAGAGACACAATGCGCTCATGCAACCGCAATTACCTCTGTTACCAGTTTGTCGTTCCTAGTATTTTAGAGCTCGTTCGCAATTAAAAAGCTAATTCATATTCCGTAGATGAACTACATATAATTCTCGAAGGAACGGGGAAACAATGAAGACTTTAGGGTTTATAGATGGTCAGATAATGGCGCTCTCTTCTACGAACCGGGAGATGTTAACTAAAGCGCTACACACGTGATACAACAATAGTTATTATGCCCTTTGTACACACGTGTGCGTTATGGGTCCTCATTGTTGTCCTTAATGTTTACGGCCCGGATTTAATAACCAGTTTTAATTTGGATCAAGAAGAAATTGTTTTGTTTAGTGGTTCTGGTCGCAATTAGCATATCTAACGTTGCTAGGTATGCAAATTCATCTCGTGTTATTTTTTATTTCGCCGCGGAAGAAATGAGGTCTTTGTATGTTGATGGCAATTAGAAGGTAGAGGAGGACGGGTTAACGTCTTGGCACAAAGAAGGCCGCGTTTCCATAAATCACGTGGAAAAGGAGGACTACCGGAGGACCGGACCGCACTTATCATATTTAGACAATTAAAAGTGAACATATGTAAAACACGTACCTTTGCTTTATTTAAGGAATAACATTATACGAGGAGGAATAGTCCGGAATAATAACGCGGGATTGTACTAGTTGGTCTTCCCGGAACTCATTCTTATTAACTAGACACGTTTCTCCGCTAGATGCCATTATTTCATATCACATTCTGCATTCTAGATGAATACCTAAATTTCATATCATTTATATAAATTTTTAATTGCTGCCATTTTTCTTTCATCGGCGAAACAGATGGATTTGATCACGTACAGATGGTACGAGCAAGTAAATATTTCAAGTAACTCTGTAGATATTTTTGTAAAGAAATCATAGAACGAAATAAAACATTTGTAGGATGTGCACTTTCTGATAATTAATAAATCATTACAAAGACTTGAAAGAACCAATGTCGGTATTTGGGCTTAAATGCCAAACAGCAAAAATGAGTCAAGTCCTTTTGACCATGGAATTACTTATATATTTGTTTTGTTTTCTTTTTTCGTCCCGTTTCTTTTATGTGTATACAGGGTGTCCCATTTTAAATTGTCATCCCAAATATCTCGAAAACTAAGCAACATGGCAAAACATGTTTCGGGTGAAAGTTGTAGGGTTCGGAGGGGGATATATGCTGATGACCTTGAAAATGACCTTGGGGGGGTCAATTTTCAAGGTCAAATGAAGATCAACTTTGATATTTTAAATGGAACCCCCTATTTTTTATTGCGGGATTGTATTCTACGGAAAAAATACAATCTTTTTGTTTTTTTTGAAAATGATTTTTTTGAAAAGTGCCGATGGTTTCAGTGGCTGGAGGTTCGATCTCGTTCTTAGATCAAATGAACGATCAAGTGTCCATCCTCATCAATGCACTTCTGTACCCGCTGGCAAAAGTTTACTTGAACATTTTGAAGGGTTCGGATGAAAATTTCTCGAATTTCTCCTTCATGTTCTGCACTGTTGTTGGAGCTTCAGCAAATACTTTCACCTTGACTAGTCCCTAGTCAAAAGTCAAGGGGAGCAAGATTTTGGGGATTTTGCTCCCGCACCTTTGACGCTAATGCCGAGGGTAATGCATGAATGACAGCATGGATTCCTCTGAGATTTCAAACAACATGACGGACAAAATTCGTGAAAAAATCTCTTAAAAAAGCATTAAAGAAAAAAACGTTTCCTACAAAAAATTCGCATTCTTTCCCGTAGAATACGATCCCACAATAAAAAATAGGGGGTTTTATTTGAAAAATTAAAGTTGACCTTCTTTTGACCTTGAAAATTAATGGCAAGGTGGTTTTCAAAGTCACCAGCATATTTCCTTTTCCAAACCCTACAACTTTTATTTGAAACATTTTTTGCCCTGTTGCTCAGGTTTCGAGATATTTGGGGTGGAAATTTAAATTTTGAAACCCTGTACAGTCAATAAATGATTTATTATTTCTTTATTTGCATAAACAATTAATCATAATAATAACAAGCAATCTACATATTATTATAAGATATATGTTCCTTAAAATTAAGCAAACTAAATGAGATAGGAAGGAAATTTGGAATACGTTCAAACTTTTTTCAAAATGCCACATGAAATTTTTGTTTCGTGTTAGTAACCAGATTTATTTATTTATTATTCTAGGATATTCTTGACGCCCCTGAGGGATGTAAACTAACGAAACTACGAAGAGAATGGTGTTCATAATTTTCCAAAATGCGGCACACAATTTTGTTTTCGAGTTAATAATCGTATTCAGTTATATATTCTAAGATATATTGTTCATGAAATTGCGTAAACCAAGATATGAAGGAAATGGTTCTCTAAATTTACAATACGTTGAAACATTTTCCAAAATGCGACAATCAACTTTGGTTTCGTGTTAATGCCCATCTTTAATGATTTATTCTAACATGCACAGTTCTTGAAATCACCCGAAGAGATGTAAATTAAAAAAAAATATAGGAAAGTAATTGTTGCTCAAAATTTGGAACTCGATAACTCAGTTATTTTTCAAAATACGACACTAAATTTGAGTTCTGTATTAATTATTATCTTTAGTAGTTTATTTTAGAAAACACAGATCCTCAAATAATCCCGAGAGGGTAAACCAACAAAGATGGGAAAAAGATAATGTTTCTTAAAAAAAATTGCAATTCGTAAATTAATTAATTTTTCCAAAATTTCTTCCGCGTTAATAACTATTTATTTATCTAAGATAAAAATTGTAATTCGTAAATTAATTCATTTTTCGAAAATTTCTTCCGTGTTAATATAACTATTTATTTATCTAAGATAAAAATTGTAATTCGTAAATTAATTCATTTTTCGAAAATTTCTTCCGTGTTAATAACCATATTTATTTATCTAAGATATTCTTGAACTCCCTGATGGAAGTTATCTAACAAAACTACGAAGAAAATGTTGTTCCATATTTTCCAAAATGCGATACGAAATTTTGGTTTTGTGTTAATAATTAATCAATAATTCAAAGTTAAGATTTACTTACTTTTATTATTCTTGAACCTCCTGACAGTCGCTATCGAAAAACTACGAAGGGCATTTTTTTCAAAGTTTTCCAAAAAGCAACACAAAATTTTGGTTTTATGTTAATAATCTTAATCAGTTATTTATTTAAAGATATGCAGTTTTTGAAATTATCCTGAGGGACGTAACCTAGCTGAGGTAGGAAGAAAATGTTCAAAATTTGGAATTCGTTTAACACGTGGAGTGCGCAAACGCGTCATTGTGTTACCATTAGCTGCCAACGAGTCATAAAAAAATGACGCGAAATTAATAAATTATTGCATATTATTTGTTTACTATCTAGAAACTATGATTTTGTAACACAAACTAGAGTTTTATTTAAAAAAACATATTCTTTCAGTTTTGCTGAAAGTTCCGTTAGATTTAGTTAGCACTGAACGTGTTAAAAACTTATTTTCCAAAATGCGACACAAAATGTTGATTATTGATCGTCTTTTATTATTTATTCTAATACGCACAGTTCTTGAAGTCACCCTTATGGGCATTGATTAACAAAAATGGGAAAATAAATGTTGCTCAAAATTTGGAATACGATAACCAAGTTATTTTTCAAAATACGACACTATTTTATAATCATTTGTATAATTTAATGATATACAGTTCTTGATGTTAATCTGACGGACGTAAACCAACAAAAGTAGACACCGGAGATTTCTTTCCGAAAAGACAAATATCTTTGGTTCAATGTTTTTGAAAATTTTTACCATATTCCTCATTTAAAACTGTAACTATCTTAGCAATACAGTGTGCAGTGTTTTATTTATTTATTTCTCAATATGACAACCCCAATTACCAGCTAAAATTGGCTGGTAATTAGAGCAAAATTACCTTATTTATACCAGAAGATTTTTTAATATCTTTACCAGGTCAAAATCACCTTTCTTTCTCTTAGAAGATATATGAGATTCTTCAATATACTGTGGCTCTTATGAATAATATATTTTCAGGAAATGTTTTTTTTTAATTCAATACATTCATCAACCTACTTGGATGAAAAATGTCTACTCCTGCCATCGATGGCCTTTTGTTGCTCCTCGTTTTAAAATTCCAACTTCTCCCTTCGATGACCTTTCTTTTGCTCCTCGCTTTCAAAATTTAAACTCCTCCCTCCCGATTGGATTGTTTAAAAATTGAGTTTTAAATTTTTAATCAAGGTAATCGAGTTGAAATTTTGAAAGCGAGGAGCAAAAAAAGGGCATCAATGGCAGGAGTACGAATTTTTCATCGAGGTAATCCAACGGTTGGAGTTAGAATTGTTTACCAACGTTACACAGAATGGGCGGTGAGATTTAAAATTTTTGCTCCTCGCTTTCAAAATTTAAACTTCTCCCTCCCGATTGGATTGTTTAAAAATTGAGTTTTAAATTTTTAATCAAGGTGATAGAGTTGAAATTTTGAAAGCGAGGAGCAACGAAAAGGCAGAATTGATGGCAGAAGTAAAAATTTTTCATCGAGGTAATCCAACGGTAGGAGTTAGAATGTTTCACCAACGTCACACAGAATGGGCGGTGAAATTTAAAATTTTTGCTCCTCGCTTTCAAAATTTAAACTCCTCCCTTCGTTTGGACTGATTCAAAATTGAGTTTTTATAAATTTTTAATCAAGGTAATCGAGTTGAAATTTTGAAAGCGAGGAGCAAAAAAGGCCATCGATGGCAGGAGTAGACATTTTTCATCGAGGTAATCCATGGCAGGAATTTTTGACCAACGTTACACAAAATGGGCGGTGAGATTAAATGGTTGACTACAACTGATCCAAACTATCACACCCATCTGTCTGTCAAAATTTGTGTTTTGGCAGCTTTCTCCTCGTTTGAAAAGCCTTTAGAGGATTCGAATTTTTCACCAACGATACACAAAATGGGCGGTAGGAATAAAATGTTGATTGCAACTGATCCAAACTACCAAAATTTGTGTTTTGGCTCGCTTTCTCCTCATTTGAGAAGCCTTTAGAGGTTTCGAGTTTTTGAGAAATGGACGCACTGCAGTGCATCCCCAAATCTTCTTTTTTTTTCAGGAAGAGTGCAGGTGTCGAGGTTGATGTTGGTGGAGTTCGAGTTAGTTGACAGCTTGTAAGGAAAACATTTTTGAATATCTTTCTTCGATTTTACTTAATGTTTTATATTTTTACGGAAATCTTATTTTCTAAGTTATCTTCGATAGTTTTTTGCTCATCCCCTTTATCCCGTTTCATTCCAATTTTGCTTCGTGATATTTTGCCATACAAAAGCTTAATATCAATTTAAAAGCAAAATATTTTTTTAGCTTGTTATGCCTGCAGCCATTGTCAGTTGTACGTGGCTGTACATTAAGATTTTCACAAATAGACAAACTCTACAGATTAGACATTTTCTGTTATCAAGAACTGAAATATAACATTTAGAGAATTGGTTGTGGTTTAGTGAAAAAAATACGATCAACGAGCAAATTCAAGCTTTAAATTTACTCCACCCTTATAAGTAACGAAGTAAACGACGTATAGGATATCCACAGATTTTTTTGTTTATTTAATTGCCCGAAACATTTTAATATATTTGTATGTAAAATTGTACGATATTAAATTGAATTGCAGTCGGTTCTATTTTTATTGAGGTTTTCTGTCGGAAGCGGAGCTCTATTTTCGATATAATTGGGCCGGTGCATGTAAGAGGAATATTATATTAGTTACCGGTAAATTCCATGTTTCTACATAATATATACTTGAGAGCTCATATTTTAAGCGAATTGTTTCGATTCTATTTACGTGCATTTTTATAAATAAAATATGCACGCCCCGCGAACGATTTTTGCAAAATCGAAATAAACATTATTGGTTTTTAATCAATTCAATTCAATTACGATACAATCATCATTTCAACTTAATCTTAATTTTACATGTTTAATTTTGCTCATCATCCAAATAATTTTCCCATAATATATTGGGTTAACTCTTATCATTTAGTTTTATTTATTTTTTTCAGTTAAATTACACATTATCTTGATAACGTTTATTAGTTAATGTGTTATCACTTTATCCTTCATATTGAACATCATTACAATTATTTTTAACCATTTAAAATACTATACTGAAGGAAAACACTTTAAATTCGTGAAATTACGACCATTTTCAAACCGCCATAACTCGGTGTATTTTCAATCGATTTTGATGAATCTTTTAGGGCAAAAAACTTTGAAGTGTCTTCTTTAAAGTCATGCATGCGAAACTAAACGTAACCCTTTCCGCCCCCCTCTAGCGCTCCTGTGAAAAAAAGAGTTTTTTTCTGGAAACCATGTCCAACTTTGACGATGTCTACGGAGTTGGAAAATTTTTTTCGACTCGATCCACCATAAAGGCATTCAAATGTGATCAATTCCCTATGCAGGACTCAAAGAATGAAGTTCCTATGACGATTTGGGACCAAGTTATGGGTGTTTGAAAAACTGCATTTTGAGGTTTTTCGCACATAACTCAGTGACTTTTAAACCAAATTTGATGATTCTTTCAGGAAAAAATCCCATTTTAATCTCAAGATGAACAATTTGTAAAGAATAATCGACAGTTTTTGAAAAATATGAATTATCATTAAAACGGAGAAAGTAACTGCAATGGCCACATCAATATTTTTTTATGACTTGTGCAAACAATGAATATAATTGAAATTGTTTGTATTTTTTTGATGTGATAAAAACAAGTAGAAAACGCGTAGACATGTGAATTAAGTATGATGAGTGCGAATTAAGTAATTTTTAAATAATCCGCAATTAGTCGAATGGGGCTCATTAGAGAGGTCTAAAAATAAATAATTATGTTGGTAAGGATGGAAGCACGTATAATGGCATTAATATCAATCTGAAGGCAACATTGTATAATTGCTATTAATTGAGACAGTTATTACAATCAAGGGAATTATGCGCAGTGATTCGGTGCCAGATGAGCCGAGGACGTTGGGCGCTGATTAAATAACCAACTGATTGCCTTTAATTATTCCCTCATCGTTACAATCAATTCGAAATTGTAAACAATAAATTTGTATGTAAATTTAAATTTAAATTTAGCGCTAGCGTTTAAGTGATATTAATTAATTAAGGAGGAGCGTTTATATGTAAATGAGGGGTAATTGAGAGTAAGAGAAAAGTAGTTAGTGTTAGTGACCTCGTAACTACACTTAGCACTGATTGCCTGTTTAAGAGATTGGATAATAAGTTAAATATCGTAGTTGGCAGCTGAAGAAATTGTTCTAGCTGGGATTACTATAATTTATTTTAATATTAAGCGCAATTGGCCGGTTAAGCGCGCTCAAAGATAAAGATTCGCTGTAAATTCGTGTCCTCCGACATGCAAAAGCGAGATAAATCTTACAAGAATAATCAGATGAACGCGTGTAAGCGCAATTGCATCCGAAGAATATAACAGCCTTCTTCATATCTGTACGAATTATTCAAATAAAGCTTAATCACTCCCACACCTCTGAGGTCGTGCCTCCACCCACCACAAACGAGATATATCCACGCCGGTAAAGAGATAACAAAACCAAGGTAAATTCCCTATTTATCACCCGTTATCATATCAATACCGAATCGGAATTATATTTGTTTGTTGTGAGACTTGCGAGCAGAGTGGAATTAGACGGTCGCGACGCAATTAGTTTTAACGAAGTTGGGTACTAGTGTTTTCCAAGTAGTCAGATGAAAGAAAACAGAAATAACAAGTCGGGAAGAGAAATGCGAAAAACTTCACTTATTAAGAATGTTATAAGTATAAGATATTAGTGCAGTGGCGAGGGAGCGAGACGCGCGACTTCCAAAGTGCGCCAGACAGGGAGACCAGATATATATTAAGAAAATAGGGTAGTTAAGAAAATTGGCAAAGTAGTTATACTTGTATCTCCGAGTTATTAGATCGGCCCGTATCGAGTTCTGCTCACTGTGCCTAATGAGCGGGATGCGCTCCTTTCGGGACCGAAATAAAAAATTAATTAAAAACTGTCCACACTCGACGACGATTGAGTTATTGTTATTGCGTCTGATGTTATGTTAATAAGGGATTATCGATAACTCTTTAAAGTGTTTAAATCAATACATATTCAACAGGAAATTGATAATTATAAAGTATCTACATAATTAACAAGGTAAGAATGATAATTTGAAAACATTCCTAGCTACACTCGGGCGAGTGAATGCATCTTTGTTTAAATTGATTTTCATCGCCTACCATAAAATATAATTTAACATGATATGAAAAATTAAAAAACAATCTCGACTAATTTCGCCTCTTTTCAAGAGAATTTTAAAATAAATTTAAAAATTGTTTTCCCAACAGTTCACCTACGGACAGCTTTAGACCTTGACGGTCTCTCCGCTGATGGGGGAACTCAAATTATCATTGGAATATAAATATTCTAAGCACTGGTAAAGGTATAAATGCCAAAGTGGCGGAATCTATTGCCTAATTGTTGTACTAATCCCAATAAATTTATTTTAAAATTTAATAAGGCGTAACAAGTCGAGAATTTCAAACTTGAGTGTTCATTTGTAGCGAGCTTCTGGAATATTTTAATTTCAACATACCTTCCAGAACAAGAAGATTTTACATTTTCCGAGAATCTTTCCATAGGTCTAATTATGCCAGAAACAATGCATTATGTAGAATGGTTAAGTTAAGTAATGCAGTATGTATGTCCCCTCATTTTATGTTATATGGTGTTTCCTTCAAGATTCATTTAAAATATATTGATGAATCAATTTATAATAGTATCATACTTTGATTTTGTAGTTATCTGTTTATTATAATATTGTATTAGTTATTATTATTATTATTTGATAGAATTAATAACTATTTCATATTAATATCAATAATAATATAAATTTGATATTTAATTGTTTTTGTGGGATTTTAAACCGATAATTCAACTCATGTATAAAAAGGTGCATTTAAAACGGCGGACAAACAAAATTTGCAAATGGTTAAAAATTTATTTACCTTCACCACGACAAACGATCTTTATATTAACAATTTTAGTAAACAGCTAACTTCAGTTGAACAGTGGCCGTTCGTGTCAGTTCTGAATACCTTTGCGGTGAAATATAATTGAAATCCGTTTTGGACACGCTTCTGCGTGAAAACTTATTCATAATTGTTAATGCCAGGGAGGTAAATATTGTCTTTTTACTAATTATAGATTTAGTTTCGTACATTCGATATTAAAGCCGGTGACACTGACAGAACTGCATTTCGTACTTCGGCCGCGAGATGTCGCAAGCGTGCGATTAGCGCTGATGCGAAGCGTGAATTGCAGAATTGCATTGCATTTAATATCCATCTTCTTCTATCATGTTCTAATAGTGTGAAATAAATATTTATATATTCGTGTATTTGGCGTCTTCCCTTTTATGTGTGTCGGAAATAAGTGTACCCGGTCAATTAACGATCAGCTGTTAAAGCGCACTCGAAATTTGTGTCGATTCAATGGCTCGTGCAAACAAATAAAATTTATCCGGCCAAATTTAACCTCTTGTGGTATTACCCCCGATAAACAAATTCATACCTATTTCATATTGCTAGCCTTAATAACACTAATTTGATATTCATTTTTTTTAATGGCTTTCAAACCGATAAATACAGATTGAAAAATAAATTTAAGGAGTTGTCTCAAGTTTAAGATTAAAAAATGTTTTTTTTTTAGTTTTAAATATGCAATCCAATTATAAAGTTTCTGATTTACTTAGCCCTCGTCATAAGTATACCTATATTTGTAGCAGTTCAAGTTTTGCTTATTATCCATGATAATAGAGGCAATTTACGTAGGGAAATGGAGAATTTGAGATGAATATACTGTATGGAACATTGATAATACGGTAAAAGGGAATTATAAGGATTTTTTTTTAAATTTAATTCGTGTGCCAAAAATCAAACCACTACAGAATTACATTATAAATAATTGTGGAAAAAGAGTCGATTTTGATTCGACACTCAATTCTGCATAGAAACATTTTTATTTTACATTTTTCCGATTAGTGGAAGTGATCGAAATTTGTAAGCAAAATAGGTGAGGCCAGCTCTCCTACGGACTATTTTGACTCTCCCCAAAAATTGACTTTTTAAGTTTAGGTACACTTTTCTTCAAAACTATAAAAGATATCAACACGATTTTTGTTTTATTATTTGATTTTGAAAGTTTAAATGTCAAAATATAGCGAATTTATTGTGCTTGAAAAAAAGTCAACGAAAATTGCAAAAATTCGGTTTTTCAAAGTTCGCGTTTTGGATTTTTTTTTAAATTGCCGCATGTTTTGATTATGATATTATGTGTGTTAAAAAGTGGAGAATTTTAGAGTGTTTTAAATGGTATTAAATATATTCATGTAGAGATAATAAACATTGCTACAATAAAAAAATTCCATTCCACAAAATCAAGTTAACGAAAATTGTTAAAATTCGGTTTTTCAAAGTTGAAACAAAAAAATTCGCATTTTGGATTTTTTTTTAAATTGACTCATGTTTTGATTATGATAGGTGTGTTAAAAAGTGGAGAATTTTAGAGAGTTTTAAGTGGTATTAAATATATTTATGTAGAGACAATAAACATTGCTACAATAAAAAAAATTCCATTCGACAAAATCAAGTTAACGAAAATTGCTAAAATTCGGTTTTTTAAAGTTGAAAGAAAAAAATTCGCGTTTCTGATTTTTTTTTAATTGCCGTATGTTTTGATTATGATATTATTGTGATTTAAAAAGTGGAGAATTTTAGAGTGTTTTAAGTGGTATTAAATATATTCATGTAGAGACAATAAACATTGCTACAATAAAAAAAATTCCATTCGACAAAATCAAGCTAACGAAAATTGTTGAAATTCTGTTTTTCAAAGTTGAAAGAAAAAAAATTGCGTTTTGGATTTTTGCCCCATGTTTTGACTATAAGATTATGTGTGTTAAAAAGTGGAGAATTTTAGAGTGTTTTAGGTGGTATTAAATATGTTCCTGTAGAGACAATAAAAATTTCTAAAATCCAAAATTTTCCATTCGACAAAATCAAGTTTTTAGTTTAGAAAAATTATTTAATTTACAACGCGTTATTTCATTTTGATGATTTAAATGCCAAAATGTAGCGAATTTAGTGTGTTTAAAACAATTTCCAGAGAAAATCATGTCGAGTTGATGATTTCCAAGCTCAAAGTCGACACACGTTTTTAATTTTTAAAAATTGCCGAGATGTTGAACGCATTTTTGGATTATGATATTTTATATGTTAAAAAGTGTGAAAGAAAATTGTACAAAAATTAAATTCAGTTACCCCCTCAAATAATTTCGATTTTTGAAAATCTTTTGAAAAAAATTCGCGTTTCGGATTTTTTTTTAAATTTCCGCATGTTTTGATTATTATATTATATGTGTTAAAAAGTGAAGAATTTTAGAGTGTTTTAAGTGGTATTAAACATATTCACGTAGAGACAATAAAAATTGCTAAAATCCAAAATTTTCCATTCGAAAAAATCAAGTTTTGAATTTAGAAAAATGGTTTAATTTGCAAACGCGTTAGTTTTTAATTTTTAAATATTGCCGAGGTATTGAACGCATTTTTGGATTATGATATTTGATATGTTAAAAAGTGTGTTTTAAATGATTCTAAAAATATTCATGTAGAAACGATGAAAATTGTTCAAAAAGTTCCAAATCGACAAAATCAAGTTTTTGATTTTTAGATAAATTATTTAATTTTGATGGTTTAATTTGCAAAATGTAGCGAATTTTGTGTGTGGATTTTTGCCGCATGTTTTGATTATGATATTATGTGTGTTAAACGTGGAGAATTTTAGAGTGTTTTAGGTGGTATTAAATATATTCATGTAGAGACAATAAAAATTGCTAAAATAAAAAAAATTCCATTCGACAAATTCAAGTTTTTAGTTTAGAAAAATTGTTTAATTTGCAAACGCGTTATTTCATTTTGATGATTTAAATGCCAAAATGTAGCGAATTTAGTGTGTTTAAAAAAATATACCGAGATAATCATGTCGAGTCGATGATTTCCAAGTTCAAAGTCGACAAACACTCGTTTTAAATTTTTTTAAATTGCCGAGGTGTTGAACGCATTTTTGGATTATGATATTTTATATGTTAAAAAATGTGAAAGAAAATTGTACAAAAATTAAACTCAGTTTCCCCCTGAAACAATTTCGATTTTTGAAAATCTTTTGAAAAAAATTCGCGTTTTAGATTTTTTTTTTAAATTGCCCCATGTTTTGATTATGATATTATCTGTGTTAAAAAGTGGAGAATTTTAGAGTGTTTTAAGTGGTATTAAATATATTCATGTAGAGACAATAAAAATTGCTAAAATCCAAAATTTTCCATTCGACAAAAAAAAAATCAAGTTTTTAATTTAGAAAAATTGTTTAATTTGTAAAAGCGTTATTTCGTTTTGACGATTTAAATGCCAAAATGTAGCGAATGTAGTGTGTTTAAAAAAAAACATCCAGAGATAATCATGTCGAGTCGATGATTTCCAAGTCGATGATGTTTCAAACTCGACAAACACTCGTTTTTATTTTTTTTAAACTGCCGAGCTGTTGAACGCATTTTTGGAATTTGATATTTTATATGTTAAAAAGTGTGAAAGAAAATTGTACAAAAATTAAATTCAGTTTCCCCCTGAAATAATTTCGATTTTTGAAAATCTTTTGAAAAAATTCGCGTTTTGGATTTTTTTTTTAAATTGCCGCATCTTTTGATTATGATATTATGTGTGTTCAAAAGTGGAGAATTTTAGAGTGTTTTAAGTGGTATTAAATATATTCATGGGGAGGCAATAAAAATTGCTAAAATCCAAAATTTTCCATTTGACAAATTCAAGTTTTTAGTTTAGAAATTTTTTTAAATTTGAAACCGCGTTATTTCATTTTGATGATTTAAATGCCAAAATGAAGCGAATTTAGTGTGTTTAAAAAAAATCCAGAGATAATCATGTCGAGTCGATGATTTCCAAGTTCAAAGTCGACAAACACTCGTTTTAAATTTTTTTAAATTGCCGAGGTGTTGAACGCATTTTTGGATTATGATATTTGATATGTTAAAAAGTGTGTTTTAAATGATTCTAAAAATATTCATGTAGAAACGATGAAAATTGTTCAAAAAGTTCCAAATCGACAAAATCAAGTTTTTGATTTTTAGATAAATTATTTAATTTTGATGGTTTAATTTGCAAAATGTAGCGAATTTTGTGTGTGGATTTTTGCTGCATGTTTTGATTATGATATTATGTGTGTTAAAAGTAGAGAATTTTAGAGTGTTTTAGGTGGTATTAAATATATTCATGTAGAGACAATAAAAATTGTTAAAATAAAAAAAAATCCAATCGACAAATTCAAGTTTTTAGTTTAGAAAAATTGTTTAATTTGCAAACGCGTTATTTCATTTTGATGATTTAAATGCCAAAATGTAGCGAATTTAGTGTGTTTAAAAAAATATACCGAGATAATCATGTCGAGTCGATGATTTCCAAGTTCAAAGTCGACAAACACTCGTTTTAAATTTTTTTAAATTGCCGAGGTATTGAACGCATTTTTATTTATTTATTTATTTATTTAACGGAATAACCATTTTACAAAAATACATTTCAATTAATCAATTAAGATGGTAATTAAATTAACAGTAAAAGACAAAATTATTATAAAGAAATAATAATATACATATTACATAAAATACAAAAATAAAAATAAATACAAAAGAAATAAATAAAATTACAAGGATATTATGAGATATACTGTGAGAAATCAATGTATTTTAAATGACGCTTAAATCTATTATTCGATTTTCCGAATAAAATAAAATTTTATTTTATTTTTGGATTATATGTTATGAGTTAAAAAGTGTGTTTTAAATGATACTAAAAATATTCATGTCGGATCGATGAAAATTATTCAAAAAGTTCAAAATCGAGAAAATCAAGCTTTTGATTTTTTGATAAATTATTTCATTTTGATGGTTTAATTTCCAAAATGTAGCGAATTTTGTGTGTGTATTAAAAACTTTCAATTTAACGCAATTTGGCAAATACACAAGTTCTTTTTAATTTTAGCAAAGTTTAATAACATTTGGTTTTGTAGCTGACAATTTCATTTCATTTCGTTTATTTAATTACAATATTAAGAAAAATAAATAAATTAGAAACAACCTTACTGGTTGTCTTAGTAAGACTTCATTTTGCTTGCAAAGTTACGAACAGGTTGAATATTCATATATTCAGGCTATATTTCGTTTTATTGAATTTACTTATTGAGAAACGATAATTTGTAGTGGATGTGAACGTCAGTCAGGGCATCGCCGATATATGTAAATAATTTCAGAACGTTGTAAATTTTTGCCGATAGATGTCGCCCTAGTCTTTTTTCTATCCTACGGTTACTTGATTGGTATATAAGGGCAATCAGAATGTCATTTGATATTGTATTAAATATGTTATTGACCTATTTATATTTACATTATACACTGGAGGAAACACTTGAAATTCGTAAAATTTCAACCATTTTCAAACCGCCATAACTCGGCGTATTTTCAATCGATTTTGATGAATCTTTGAGGGCAAAAAACTTTGAAGTGTCTTCTTTTAAAGTCATGCATGCGAACTTAAGCGTAACCCCTTCCGCCCCCTATAGCACCCCTGTGGAAAAAATTTTTTTTTCAGGAAACCATGTCCAACTTTGACGATGTTTACGGAGTTGGAAAAATGTTGTCGAGTCGATCCACCATAAAGGCAATAAAATTTGATCAATTGAGTTAATTAAAAATTCTTGCTGAGCTTGAAACTACAGGTGGTGCTGCTCTACATAACGAGCCGCATCTGGTTATAACCCATTAAAAAAAATATTGGAATTTAAGAAATTGCTTATATTCTTAAAATATAATTATTTTGGAGTTGTATAGAATTTTTTTTATTTATTTTAGAAAATGCTCAATTTTGAACGCAATTAAAAATTGCGTGTTTAACAACGAACCGTTATAACTAACCCATTAAAAAATTGTTACAATTTAAGAAGTTGACTATATTCTTAAAATATAGTAGTTTGGGAGTTCTATGGAATTATTTCAGAATTTTTAAACAATTTCTACTATTTTTTTAAATTTATTTTAGAAATTGCTCAATTTTGAACGCAATTAAAAAATGCGTGTTCAACAACGAACAGTTATAACTAACCCATTAAAAAATTGTTGCAATTTAAGAAGTTGATTATATTCTCAAAATATAGTAGTTTGGGAGTTGCATGGAATTATTTCAGAATTTTTAAACGATTTCTACTGTTTTTTATTTATTTTAGAAAATGCTTAATTGAAAAAAGCAATTGCCAGACACTTTAAAATTTCCAAAGCTACAATACTTTATTTCACATTCGGTGAAAGAAAGAAATGCTAGAAAATCAAAACTTACAAAAAAGGAAAATCATTCCGAGGCGTTTTGGCGGTTGGGATGTAACCTAGATGATGATTCTTTGCTTCCCCTTGGATTGATGGAAGAACACAAACACCAACACACACACACACACACATACACAAATCCTGAAGATGTATCACAACACAACGGGCACTAAAACTTTCGAAAAATAAATATTTCGAAGCAGAACAGACACACTCTTCGCACCGCGAACTGCAGACTGAATTGTTATCAACAGGTACGCCGCGGATTGGTGATAAGAATTTAATCACGTTCCGTGCGAGAGAAAAAAAACACGAATTTTTTAATTGTCTTCAATCGCCAGGGGCGAATTTTAACACGGAGGTCGAGATAAGATGTAGAACGTTAGAAACATTGCTAACTACATACTTCACGAGAATCTTAAGAAGTTGATTATATTCTTGAAATATAATAATTTGGGAGTTGTGCAGAATTATTTTAGAATTTCTAAATATTTTCTACTATTTTTTATTTATTTTATAAAATAGTCAATTTTGAACGCAATTAAAAAATGCATGTTAAACAACGAACAGTTATAACACATTGTTAAATTTGAGTAGTTGATTAGATTCTTAAAAATATAATAATTTGGGAGTTGTGTAGAATTATTTCAGAATTTTTAAACAATTTTCAATATTTCTTATTTATTTTAGAAAATGCTCAATTTTGAACGCAATTAAAAAATACATGTTTAAGATATGATGGAAACTATTAAACAATTTTTTAGTGCCCAAAAACAATATTGAACAATTTTGAAAGAAAATGTTGAAAAATTTGCATTTTTTTACTAAAAATTTAATAAAACCTTTAGATATATTTCGCTAAAAAATTCAGGTCATGTTGCTGAAATATGGCACTATCAAGTAAAAAAATGTAATGTCTTCGCTGCAGAAACTATATTAATTTTTAAGTTTGAAATGAGGTGATCATAGAAATTTTTCTTTTAATTTTTTAGAGGGAATCATATACAGCAATAATTTTTTTTAGCTTCATTTGATTAATTTTTGATCATCTCATCCATTCAATAATAGCCAGATTGATTGGATTTATAAATATTTAATTATTGATTGCTGTCGAAGTCCCCGCAACCAATTTCAAGATTCCTATAATGATTAGTCCAACCAAAACATTCAAATGAACATCTGAAATTCTTTAGAATAACTTGATGAATCTGAGTCGTGCGGCTTGTACAATTTGCATATGACGCGTTTGCGTTCCTTGTTTCAAATAAACGGAGACAAGACACAGAAGGAATATGCATACATATGCATTCAGGACAGAAGGGTCGTACGTTAAGAGTAGTCGGTCGACGACAAGAGATGAATGCTTGAGATAATTTGGGATAATCAAGGGGGTAAGGGTTAAGGAACGTCGTCCTGTCGTGAATTAAAAGTCGGTGGACGGGAAAAGAAGAGAAGAGACGAGAACATCCGCGATAACGAGAGCCCATTCACAATTCCTCGCAACGTATAGTTATAATTGTTCATTATTTCACCGCCAGTATCCACACAAAGGTACAATTGTGTCGTCCATTTGCATTTATATTCTATTCAAGTGCGCACGGCTGATAAACATCACTAAAAGACAGTACGCGTTTTACGAATTAACAAACTCCCAGAGACCGAAAAACGCCTTCCACCATCGCCGGCTAGCGACCCAGAAATATCGCGGCAAATGCTCACCTCGAGTCCTTCTGCTCCGCCCAGAGCCTGGACAGGACTCGAGTAAACCAGATTTGAATAGATCCGAGTGCGTTTCTTGTTTTATACTGGAACACGTGTCCCGAAACTGTTTTCATATCCTTAAACTCGTTACCTTTTATTACACACGTGAATTGTTACATTCAATTAGTTCATTTGCATAGATATATGTGTACCGACGAAATTTTATTTCTCGTGGAATGTAATTTTTGTAAAAAAGTCTAAAATATGCAAAACAATGCGTGAGCTTTGTAATTGTATGGAATTTCGGCGGAAAAAGCGTATCGGGTGATGGTTATGTTCGGCCTAATAATGGGTTAATATGCTGGGCCGATCTTGGATGCGATAGCCCGCCAAATTGCACGTCTGCTTCCTGTTTGCATTTGCAATTCTGATTGCGGGAATCATATCGTACGAGAAGTGATTCTTATCATTATCGGAAAAAATCTTATAAAATCAGTCCAAAAAAATAAAGCAATGCTTAATTCAAAGGTAAGTTTTAAAAATAATTACGAGGAAATTGATGTAGAAATAGAATGATAATAACTGGGAAAATAACTTTTTTTCGAAACGTAGCCAAAATATCCAATTTTTCAGAATTCAATTATTTTCAATAGCTTAAGACATAACGAGCTGAAGAGAGTGGAGCAAAATCGATACAAAAAGCACAGGAAAGAAAAGAGTGACATAAACTGAAGGAGGCCAACATCGAAAAGATTGAAAACGGCTAAGAAGAACAAGTAGAAGAAGAAATAAAGACTATGACATTAGTAAAGTGTCAAAAGACATGACAGAATTTATGGACTCTCACCAGCAAATTGACACAGACTCTATTTCCCTGATCCTATTCAATTTTAACAGCATAGTTTCACATATTTTATCCGTTGAGCTTTCGACTACGAATCGGAGGTTTTACCGATGCGCCAAAAGCTCGGTGTACTTTCGTTACCGCAAAAGGTATATAAACATACGAACAAATAACAAATAAAAAAAAAAATTCTCGAAAACGGCTGAATAGTGCGCCCTATTACTTGCACCTGTAACACTCCTACACGTGTGGCAAAGATGGATCAAATCGGTGAGTCACATATCTGATCCTCCCCTAGTAAGAGCTCATTCTGAACACTATTTGTCAAGATACAAATTTTGTGGGACTTCCAGAAACAGAGGTAAAGATTTTTTCTTCAAATGATATTTCTCCAGTTTTAGACTCAAACATTTTTCGGGTGAGATGACGAACGGCATCGGGTAGCATGGCGAACTGAGACCAAAATTTAATTCATCATTAAATATTATCAAACAATTATTTTGAGATCACATCTTTAACATAAAAAATTGCACTTAATACGAAACAAAAACTAAATCAAACTAAAGAAACATCATAAAAAATGGAACAACTTCAATCGAAATGTTGGATTTAAACAAAAGAAATTAAATCAATTACAATAATCGCATAGCCATCGGAGACATGGTCTCAGGCAGAATGGGGACGTAAAACATTGGAAATCAGTTCCGTTTTTCCTTGCTAACCGCAAATGATGCAGTCTTTACTATCGAGGAATTCTGGGTCCAAATCATCATCAGTATCAACGTAAGGAACTTCAAATTAATAAACTCGGAAGATTGGAATTAGAGCTGTCGGTTAGGTGGTTTCCTACTTTTTGTAGATTTTTTAGCAGTTTTTTCCCCGTTTTGACTAACTCCAGACTTCTTCAAGTGTCGGTGTTGTTGTTTATCTTCTTTTTCAGCTTCTTGCGTATTTTTCAGCCAGCGAGTTGCATAGAGGGCAATTTCTTTCAAGGTTTCCTTGACGTCTTACCCCTGCATAGTAGGAAGCGGTGGCAGATTTGAAGTTACACATGCTTTAGAGGATCGAACAAGACTGGAGCTTCTCCGGGTACAAGCAAATCAGAAGGTGGATCGATTTATTAGTCGGAGGGATTTCAGTTTCAACTTCCTCAGGAGGTATTTCAGTCGTGAGGGAAGGAGCGAAGGAGCTTCTTTAGAGAAAATGGAGATGCGCTCAAGTATAGTATCTAGAGATGGGCAAAACTGTTACTTTTGAATCACGTTGCTGCCTGTGATTGCTACTTTCTAATATCAGTGATTTTAAACTGTGACAGTAATCGCGGTTAGTAAACGTCGCAACACCTTCTGAAATTGTTAATAATAATAATAAGTAATAATAAGTAAATTTATTTCCCAACAGAAAAACTTATACAGGAAAATTCATAATTTAAAATAATAGTATACATGTTGTGCAACTTAAAAATAACATATTATTCATGTGCTATTTTAATGATTCTGCTAATATTTGTCCACCTGGTCACGTAAATAGTGTTCCTTCTGATATAATAACTGTGACTGAAGGTAATATTGTGGCTATATTATCTACTATACCAAATAAATATACGACTTTCCTTGATTCAAAAGTAGTTGGAGATTTTTGCAGAAAAACAAAATGGTTGTTCAGTATATTTGAAAAGTTGGAGAGTTTTAGGTATGTGGCAAATGTTTTCCTATTTTGGTTTTACGCATCTTTTGAAAGATTATTTGCTCTGCTCTCCAAGGATTATTTTGAAATAAAATCATTAACCAATAGAGATTTGGATTTTTGAAAATTTTCGATTAAATTTTTTGAGCACAAAATATAAAACGAGCAGGCAAAATTCCATAAAAAAATATCCTCAAAGGCCGAAGTACCGCTTATTCGAAATCAATTTGGTTTTTTGTAAATTCAACAATTTTCAGTACAGAAAATCTTCAAAAATCCTTTTGAAGATTTTCGTTTTAATTTTTTAACACTTGAAAAAAACATCGCAGAAAAAAATATAAAAACTCGGGCAAAATTCCATATGAAATCATCCCAATGGCCGAAGTATCGCTAATTCAAAATCAATTCGGTTTTTGTAAATCCGATCATTTTCAATAGAGATATGGATTTTTGAAGATTTTTGTTTTAATTTTTTGAGCACTTGAATGAAAACGTCGCAGAGAAAAAATATGAAACGAATAGAAAAAATTCCTTGATGGTCGAAGTATCGCTTATTCAAAATCAATTTGGTTTTTGTAAATTCATTAATTTTTAATGGATATGAATTTTTTAGAACTTTAGTTAAAATTTTTGAGCACTAAATATAAAACGGACAGACAAAATTCCATAAAAAGGCATCCTCAATGGCCGAAGTATAGCTAATTCAAAATAAATTTTTTTTTTGTAAATTCAACAATTTTCAATAGAGATATGGATTTTTGAAGATTTTCGTTTTAAATTTATTTAGCACTTGAATGAAAACATCGCAGAAAAAAATATAAAAAATTCTTTAAAACAATATCATCAATGGTCGAAGTATCGCTTATTCAAAATTAATTTGGGTTTTGTAAATTCAACAATTTTTAATGCAGATATGGATTTTTGAAAATTTTAGTTTCACTTCTTTGAGCACTTGAACAAACATCGCAGACAAAATATAAAACGAGCAGAAAAAATTCCATAAAAAAATATCCTCAATGGTCGAAGTATCGCTTATTCAAAATCAATTTGATTTTTTTTAATTCCACAGTTTTTAATGGAGATATGGATTTTTGAAAATTTTATTTTTATTTTTTGAGCACTTGAATGAAAACATCGCAGAAAAAAATATAAAACGCGCAGACAAAATTCCATAAAAAATCATCCTCAATGGCCGAAGTATAGCTAATTCAAAATACATTTGTTTTTTTTGTAAATTCAACAATTTTCAATAGAGATATGGATTTTTGAAGATTTTCGTTTTAAATTTTTTGAGCACTTGAATGAAAACATCGCAGATTTTTGTTTTAATTTTTTGAGCACCTGAACAAGGACCATTTGGAGATTTTCGCAGTTTGGTAAATTGTTTTTATTTTTTTGACTTTTGAATGTTCGGCGAGGAGGCTCTGGAAGAAAGTTTGACTAAAACAACAGCAAAATATTAATTTTTTAGAATTATAGTTAAACTTTTTTGAGCACTAAATATAAAACGGGCAGACCAAATTTCATAAAAAGTCATCCTCAATGACCGAAGTATAGCTAATTTAAAATAAATTTGTTTTTTTGTACATTCAACAATTTTCAATAGAGATATGGATTTTTGAAGATTTTCGTTTTAAATTTTTTTAGCACTTGAATGAAAACATCGCAAAAAAAAAATATAGAAAACTTAGAAAAAAATCCTTAAAACAATATCATCGATGGTCGAAGTATCGCTTATTCAAAATTAATTTGGTTTTTGTAAATTACACAGTTTTTAATGGAGATATAGATTTTTGAAAATTTTAGTTTTATTTTTGTGCACTTGGATGAAAACACCGCAGAAAAAAATATAAAACGCGCAGACAAAATTCCATAAAAAATCATCCTCAATGGCCGAAGTATAGCTAATTCAAAATCAATTTGGTTTTTTTTGTAAATTCAACAATTTTCAATAGAGATATGGATTTTTGAAGATTTTCGTTTTAAATTTTTTGAGCACTTGAATGAAAACATCGCAGAAAAAATATAAAAAGCGCAGACAAAATTCTATAAAAAAACATATCCTCAGCGGCCGAAGTATCGCTTATTCAAAATCAATTTGGGCTTGAATATTCAACAATTTTCAATAGAGATATGGATTTTTGAAGATTTTTGTTTTAATTTTTTGAGCACCTGAACAAGGAGCATTTGGAGATTTTCGCAGTTTGGTAATTTTTTTTTTCAGTTCATGAAGTTAGCAATTTCAAAATTAGTTTCGGGCGGGCGTTGGTGTAGTGGCTAGTGGGTTCGAATCCCAGCCCGGCCGAAAGATTTTTCGGGGATCGAGAAGTATTCGGTCGGGTCCATGGTTGTTGTGTATACGTCTGACATTATTAATTTATTCATTTGTTCATTTATTCATCCAAAAATTAAAAATACATAATTAAAATAGTCGATGTGACTGAATGGCTCACGCCTAAGTCAAAAATAAAAAAAAAATAAAAATTAGTTTCTTGGTATTATTTTAAAATGTATAAAATTCACCTATCATCTGTTTACTATCAGTTTTGACATTTACAGACAGATGTACGTAAGTACTCACATTGGAAACTATAACATTGTTTTTATTGAGTTGATTCGTTGAAAGGTCTCTGTAATACGTATGTTGATTATGAACTCCAGCGGCGACTTTTGGATGTTCGGCGAGGAGGCTCTGGAAGAAAATTTCACCAAAACAACAGCAAAATATTTGCTTCCTCTGTAAGAGTAAGCAGTGCAAGACGAGCGGCATCTTTGTCTTGGCCTCCTCTATGAAGATCCATGAGCCGCCGCTGATGGACTCATTATGTAGACTGCTAACGCACACATTGATACCATTGCAAAAAATTTTGACATAACTTTGACTACTCATAGTATTATAAGTGAGAATACACCTCATACCTTACAAGAATGTATTTTCTTTTCAGATGCAAGGAAAGCCATAGCAGCATGTGTATCAAACTGATGCTAAAAAGCAAAGGAAGCGGTGAAAACTTTGATGTGACGCCTAAAAACACTGCGAGAAATGGAGAGTTGCAGCGGCGACAGTTTTGGGAGTTTTGTAGCGTTAAGAAGTTCTCAACATTTGAACTGGTACACTTACAAGAACAAAACAATTTACCACTTTTTGAGCAACACCTTCTTGCCTAATTTATAGTATATGGTTCTGGAAACACTTCTAGGGCAATGAATTAAAAGAATAAAACTTAAATTACGAATTTCAAATGTTTTAATAGAAAAATACCAATATCTTCATTTTAGTATTACAGAAAAGTTTGCTCTGGAAAGAAATGATAACAAACACTTAAAGATGAATAATGCGTGGGACCTCCTCTAACTCTTATGACCTCTTGGAAACGTCTTGGCATGCTGGAAATCAAATCCCGAATGTAATGCTGAGGAATATTTAGCCATTCGAGAAATTAGCAAAAATTCTCTTAAAACTTGATTAAGTATAAGCATTAGGCATTCCGAAACAGAGCCCTGATCATTTAGGAAGTCATGCCAAATGCCTAAAAATGGTTGTTTGCTTTTACTTTAAGTGTGCCAGTTCAAATATTGAGCAGTGTATAATAATCATACCATTTGTTATATCACACACGAATTTCTAAAGTGACACAAGTCAAAAATTAATGTTTTGAGGAAAACGAGAAAAACTGTAAGGTAACCTTAACAAAAAACAATATCATCATTAATAATTTTGCAGATTTAAAGCCACACTTCTGGTGTTCAATAGATCAAATTCTTACTCAAAAGTGAAGATTTTTGACTTGGGTCACTCGCTTATAAACACCTCTAAATATTAAAAATTGAGAAATGAACAAACTCTTCCGTGTTTTACATAATCTTCATTTAAATGATGGCATGCGCCGGCCAATAGATCCATTCATTATTGAACGTCGAATAATTATAAAATGGGAGATGGTCATTTTTCTAAATTGTCGGTAATGAAATCCCACATTTACGGCGCACGTACGGAATTATTGACGGAAATAATGGGCATCAATTGCCTCGGGGCAATTTAATACCGCATGCGATATTGTTATATTGTTATAGCAATTTGAATTAGCCTTATTGAATAACCGTATACGAGTATATTTAGTGATGTTGCACGCATGCATGTCCTCCATGTCTCCATGTCTCCACCGGCGACTGTCAACTGTCATTAAGCGTTCACTTCTTAGAGAAATGGTGCATTACTGAATGGCATGGATGCATTACTCAGTTTAAACACCATGCACAATTGGTGTACGTGTGTTTTAAATAAATTCATCCGGGGAAAAAATACTGTAATAGAAAACGTCAATTTAAATCGTACGGTATATAAAAATGCACCATTCAAATCAGTAAGCGCATATAAGCGATTCATGGAATTTATGAAGAAATGAATGAATGAAAAATTTAATATTCCATAAAATTACTAACGTAAGCTAGATAGAGATCTGGAAAATTTAATTTTATCTCAGTCAGTGATGACGTAATCTGCGTAATTTGCGCCTGCGCAATTTTAATGTCAATTAATTCATTTTTAGAAGGTTTTCCAAATAGAATACAGTTAAGACTTACAAAACAAGCTGATTATTTTGTAAACAGAAATATTGCTGATCAATTATATGTATGACAGTTTGTCTGTCAAGTAAAACTACTCCAGATTGTAGGGTGATGTTTTTTTTTTGCATCGAGCAAAATAATTATAACGAGCTGCTGATCTATCAACGCAAATCTCGATTCATCTCTATATACGAACTACAGTTATTAGTGAGCAGAGAATGGGTTTTAATTAATTAGAACATTGAAACGCGTGGTAATTACTGACGTCAATGCATCAATTGTGCGCGAATTAGAAAACGTCATCCAGTTCAGTGACCCTCCTACAGACGCCCAATGGTAATTAATTATCATCAACAATGTAAATGATTGAGGTGTACGATTTCTGACAAAGGTCACGCATTAGCGTTTTCTCTTTTTCCCGATACATAATTTATTGTTGTGTGTAAATATTCGTCAATTAAAAGAACATCTATTTCACTCATCTACGACAGAAAAAACCCATCGCCGTCCGAATGTAAATTTTGATGGCATCGCGTAGGTTAAGTAGGTACATAATGAAAATTAGCATAAATTCCAGGCAGCCGAACCGAAATATCCGTAAATTGATTTTATTACGGTGAAATAAGAGTAATAAAGATTGAATAAGACAATAGACGCCCACGCGGATTGGAAGGAGAAGAAGAAGAGAGTGGAGAAGAAGAAAGATCAGAAGAGCACAGGTGCGCTCGAGAGGGCCGTAGGTGTACTAAATAGTCGTTGGTTGGATTCAAATCCGTGCTTTTTTTTATTTCGTGTTGATCCTCATTGTGTCGGGACATTAGCTCTAGATGGTATCAGTTTCTAGTGGGCTTGATATTAATTTAATGCTTAGCCCGCGCGCAACCTCAACAATTCAAGAAGAATTGTCTTGCATTAAACAATATACCTTCCAGAGAATGTCATTATGTCGTTTTTCAAAAAGTTACGGGAACCCGCGGACGCGACAGATTTTACTTCTTGTGTGGTAAAGCTGTTTTTCGTATTTATTCAACGTCGTAACTTATTCCGAATTAAGATATTCTAATGGAGATTCATTGGACACGCAAATTATGTTAATTTTAATCAAATCTATAAGGTGAATTTTCATGACCTTTAAAATGCATCTTACTACAACTACAATTTCAATACGTAAAATATCTTTTCTCTAACAGTATTTAAAACTGTAATTAATGCTGCAGCACGACCGTTAAACCTGGAGAAAGACAACAAAAACAGAAACCAGCTTCAATCGAGAAAGCAAACAAAGCGAGATTGGTCTAATTACTGGGGCAATAATTGGTGCACTTGATACCAAACACATAGCTCCCTAACGATGGCAGCGAGTTGCGCCTAATTGAACTTAATTAGTAATCAAGGCAGATTGGAAGTGCACTTGTACATGCAGGTACTTGCTTTGAACTCGTTTTGTCATTCCCTCTCGAATGTTTGAAAAGAAAATATTTGTATTTTTAACGAGACCGGTAAAAAAAAATAGTGATGGAGCAATCGAGATAAGTCGAAGAAATTCCGAAAATGCGAATACGCGTCCGGATTAACGATCTGTCACCGGACAGGAAAAGAAATTGGATGCCGTTATTTGGATAATTGATTGGATGTAAAAATAAATTAGTCTTTTATGAGCGTTTTAATGGCGTCGATTAATTTATATTCGTTTCCAGCATGTGTTTATCGACGGAATTCGGTTCGGAATTTTAAAACAAATTCACGTTTTTCGGCCGGGACAAAACGGGTCTCGATTTGTTCTTGGGCGATTCGTTAAATTTAAATTAAGACAGAAGACAAAAAATTGGCAAATTATAGAAGAGGCACAGTTTTCATGTTTTTTTTTTACATAATGATAGCAATTGACAAAAAATATATCTACTTGATTAAGTTGACTAAATTTTCTAGAAACCATGTCCAACTTTGACGATGTCTACGGAGTTGCAAAAATTTTGTCGACTCGATCCACCATAAAGGCATTAAAATTTGATCAATTCCCTATGCAGGACTCAAAGAACGAAGTTCCTACGACGATTTGGCACCAAGTTATGGGTGTTTGAAAAAAGATGCATTTTGAGGATTTTCGCACCTCAGGGACTTTTCAACCAAATTTGATGCTTATTTCTAGCAAAAATCCCATTTTGGCTCTACTTTAAGGGGGTAAACTCAGATTAGAATGATCCCTTTTCGAACCCTTCAACCCCCGAACAAAAAAAAACACGTTTTTGGGCAAAAAAACATCCTACTTTGGCAACGTGTACCAAATTGGAAAAAATGTGTCGACTCGATCCACCAAAAGGGCATTGAAATTACCTGTACAGGACTCAAAAAACGAAGTTCCTACGGCGATTTGGCACAAAGTTATGGGTGTTTGAAAAATAGGGAATTGATCAAATTTTAATGCCTTTATGGTGGATCGAGTCGACAAAATTCCGTACAGATCGTCAAAGTTGGACATGGTTTCCAGAAAAAAAACTTTTTTTTTCACAGAGGCAGAAGGGGTTACGCTTAAGTTCGCATGAATGACTTTAAATAAGACACTAAAGTTTTTCGCCCTCAAAGATTAATCAAAATCGATTGAAAATACGCCCAGTTATGGCGGTTTGAAAATGGTCGAAATTTCACGAATTTCAAGTGCTTCATTTTTTCCACTAGTGTATAAGAAACATACAGTGTGGTCAAAAATTCTGGAACACCTGAAATATCGTGCCAGAAACGCTTCGGGGGGTCAAAAAGTATTTAAAATTTACTATATTTTAAAATACTTTAGAACTATGTACAGTGGCTTACGCGCATTTTTTTTAATGTTTGTGAAAGAGCAAACTTGTTTTGGTGTTGTTATTATTTCTGGGCGGATATTTCGTGTTTCTTATGGAACTTAGATAGATTTTCGGGTTTATTGACAAAAACTTTGGTTTTTAAATGACCCCCTAAGAAAAATCTAAGCTGGCCACTCGATAGCTCCGCGTCGTCCTATCCACGTGGAAAGATGTTATCCAATTATGTGTGAACAAAGAGAACGCAATGGGGAGGTGCACCATCTTGTTGATACTAAAGTCTGTTATCAGATATATCTGGTTCATTTGCATTTGACTATAAAGTGATGGAAATATATCTTGTTGTAAAAATTACAAACACCCTGCGCCAGTCAATTGGTCATCAAAAAAATATGGGCCCCCATTCTATCTCTGGCTATATCTGCCAAATTGTTCACGTTTCTTGGGGATTGAGTTTGCGACTCCTGTATTCGTCGTGGATTTTGTGAGGCCCAATATTTACAGTTCTGACCATTAACAGTTCCAAGAAGGAAAAGTGAAGCTAACTATAAATAAACAGTGTGATATTAACTAAGTAGAAGTGTGTTTTATTTAATTAAAAATGTATCACGAAGTAAGTGCCGCCAACCTCAATCTGAAAATTGAAGCTTCATCCGAGAAAATAATGTTTTTCGAAAACATTTCATTAATATTACAGCGGTTTTGCATCTCTTCGCATAATTGAACTCGAAGATCGAGGGGCGAAGTTTATGTCTATGTAAAATTTTAAGTACTCGAATTCATATCCAAGCCAATTTGATGGGAACTTGAATTTGAATTTTCACCAGTTCCTAATAAAATGTCAAGTTGCATATCTGCTTGGCAACCAGCAGTTCATATTCTCTGTATTTACTTACAGTAGATCATGTTATTGGCGGACGATCTTGATGAGTCTCATTAGAGAAAACGCAATGCAAGATTATGTCCTGGATCCGAGAGTAAAAAAAATATACAGGGTATCCCGTTTAAAATTTCAGAATTGAAGTTAGTTCCGGTGAAATCGAAAGTGCAACTAATGTTTTTAGTTGAATACGAAACTCAAATTTGCTGTTGCTATAATCCTACCAAATTTTAAATTGATTTCTGAAATAATAATAAAAACTGTAGGGATGAGCCTGTTTTGTGTTACACCCCGGTATATTTATTGAAATTAGCTATTAGATCAGTATCAAAATATTCTGGATAGATACAGTGCGTCAATTATTCACTTAAAATTTTGTTAACATCCTCTCTGAGTAGTGCAAATATATTGTATTAAAGGTTTAATCTAGTGAAAAGAGTTGCTGAACTTTTGCAAGGGTTCGAGTCCTGTCCAGGTGGTTATTTGTTTAACTAAGAATAATTTTATGGCTGATACATGGGTGTTAAATATTTAAATTAAAACTAATAAATCATGTGTAGCTAATTCGCATTTCCTCAACCCGAATTCCTATCCATCATAAAAATGGTTTACCGATTTCCTGTTTTTGTTTTACATAAAATTCTCTCAGGAATTTTAGATTACATTTGATATTCCGAGTAAATAATACACCTTGTATGTTATTGTTATTAAAAATGTCAACCATAGATGATGACATTAAGTTTCTCATTGGGTGTAATATTACTGTAACACATTTATCTATAAGACGTCGGAGAATATCAGAGTATCAGATGAATGCGAAAGATAAGCGCTGTTATTTCGTGCAACATTTCGATCGGAAAATATTATGCAAAGTTTCTCTCCGGACAAAAGGAGGAGAAACATGTTAGTGTGGATTTGTTCTATTTCACTAGCCTTCTATTATTCGATTGGAAAATATCCGAGCTGAATGCAGTTATTCGGGGAATAATTCGACGGTGGTCCGAAAAGGAGGAAGGAATGCGCACCGCCGCCAGGGGGCAGCGCGAGCTGTCAGGTTGCGGACAAAGTGTTTGTTCGTCTGGAAGCAACTTTGATCTTGAAACGAAATTGCAATTTTCAAACGGTCACCGCAACGCATCGGCCCGAATATTATATCGAAAGGCATTATGGGATATTTAATTCGAAATTTTCGATTTGACCTCCTCTCCGCTCCTTACCAAAACATTCTTTTGAATCGCCCACCTTTTATATTACCGCACCACCTCCATCGTTTCGCTCGATTGATTTGCATCCCTCTTCCGGATGGTTGCAATTAAACGTATTAAGGGTAAAGCGCGCGCTTTTTAATAGAGCGATATCTTCGGGTATTAAATATATAATGGGCATTAGTGGAGTTTCGTCCTAAAGGGGCTAAGATAGCGGCACATTAATGCCGAGTAGCCATTATGGGGATGATAACGAGGCATTATTTCAATGATTGTCAACCCCAGGGGATGTTCTTCACATTTCTTTGCGGCCGCCCTCGCACCCCCGATGCCGCTACACCGCCATCCGGGGCAGTTATCACAAATCCAAGTCGAGTGTTTATGACAAAAACAACTATACATTAATTTCTTTATTTAGATCTTTATGCTCTTTCGGAATCGTGAGGTTACGACAAATATGAATTGCCTCTTGATATTAACACCTTCAAATGGCTATTACCGACATGACCGGCACTCCATGAAAAAATGCACTGATTTTTAAGCATGTTTTCCATACAAAACTAATGGTACAAACATATTGATCAATATGCATAATGATAATTTTAGGCACCGAAACTTAAGTCACACGAATAAATATCTATGTTATACAAAACAAAGTTAAAATATGTTTCACTAACACAAACCTAATCCAAAAAATTTATATTATTTATATTTACAATGAATACAGTTACTGTCAAAATTGACTGTTTTACTGAAATTAAAATTGGTGTTCATAATACCCTTCTATATAATCAAATATTAATCCTAACGGAATTCGGTGATTTATATCACATGTTAATTTATAAAAACCACCGACGAATTAATGGCTCAGGCGAATACAATGAATAAGGACTAATGATAATTGCGGCCATTTGTCAGAAGTAACCGCAACTAATTGTCCAGTAATTAGAAATCTATACAACCTACCATCGATTTTATGTGAACAATTATTTCTTCATTATACACACGATTCCATACAGGAAAAGCTTAACTAATATTCGTATATGAAGTAAACAATAGAAGCTTTTCAATGCAATTTTTAATTCGAGCTTTTATTATAATTTCACAATTATAATTATCGATAAAATTAAAATTGTTCTTTTTTAGCCTGGGATGAAAGACCTCCGGTCAGTTGCCTGTTGAGGTCAACTGTAGAAGTGTTGTTGAATTCTAGAAAAGCTTATTGACCATGTTTCGCTATAAAAATGATGAGCAAATTTTATTTAAAAAAAAACACATTTTTCAAGTAGATGTTTAAATCTTTCAGGCGCCAACGTTAAAGATACCAAAACATAGTGTTTACAATAAATATATTTTTGTATAAATAATAATAGAAGTTTGTTTTTTTTTATATATTTTTTGAGCGCTTAGAGAGGAGCACACTTCAGGTTTACAGTAAGTTTTGTTCTTGTGCGATTATCTCCAAATACAATAAATGTACATTTGAGATGTTTCTTAATTGTGAAGTAAAATTAATTTTGAGTAAATTTTGCAAATTATAGGTTTGTGGCAATTGTTTTTATATTTTTTTGAACACTTTGGGAAGAGCGCTAATTCAGATTTTGAATAAGTTTTGTTCACGTGCGATTATCTCCAAATTCAGAAAACGGAGATTTCAGATGCTCACTGAATTATGAAGCAGAAGAAGTTTTAAGTAAATTTTGCAAGTTATAGATTTGTGGCAATTGTTTTTATATTTTTTGAACACTTTGGGAAGAGCGCTAATTCAGATTTTGAATAAGTTTTGTTCACGTGCGATTATCTCCAAACTCAGTAAACGGAGATTTCAGATGCTCACTGAATTATAAAGCAGAAGAAGTTTTAAGTAAATTTTGCAAGTTATAGATTTGTGGCAATTGTTTTTATATTTTTTGAACACTTTGGGAAGAGCGCTAATTCAGATTTTGAATAAGTTTTGTTCACGTGCGATTATCTCCAAATTCAGTAAACGGAGATTTCAGATGCTCACTGAATTATGAAGCAGAAGAAGTTTTAAGTAAATTTTGCAAGTTATAGATTTGTGGCAATTGTTTTTATATTTTTTGAACACTTTGAGAAGAGCGCTAATTCAGATTTTGAATAAGTTTTGTTCACGTGCGATTATCTCCAAATTCAGAAAACGGAGATTTCAGATGCTCACTGAATTATGAAGCAGAAGAAGTTTTAAGTAAATTTTGCAAGTTATAGATTTGTGGCAATTGTTTTTATATTTTTTGAACACTTTGGGAAGAGCGCTAATTCAGATTTTGAATAAGTTTTGTTCACGTGCGATTATCTCCAAATTCAATAAACGGAGATTTCAGATGCTCACTGAATTATGAAGCAGAAGAAGTTTTAAGTAAATTTTGCAAGTTATAGATTTGTGGCAATTGTTTTTATATTTTTTGAACACTTTGGGAAGAGCGCTAATTCAGATTTTGAATAAGTTTTGTTCACGTGCGATTATCTCCAAATTCAGTAAACGGAGATTTCAGATGCTCACTGAATTATGAAGCAGAAGAAGTTTTAAGTAAATTTTGCAAGTTATAGATTTGTGGCAATTGTTTTTATATTTTTTGAACACTTTGGGAAGAGCGCTAATTCAGATTTTGAATAAGTTTTGTTCACGTGCGATTATCTCCAAATTCAGAAAACGGAGATTTCAGATGCTCACTGAATTATGAAGCAGAAGAAGTTTTAAGTAAATTTTGCAAGTTATAGATTTGTGGCAATTGTTTTTATATTTTTTGAACACTTTGGGAAGAGCGCTAATTCAGATTTTGAATAAGTTTTGTTCACGTGCGATTATCTCCAAATTCAGTAAACGGAGATTTCAGATGCTCACTGAATTATGAAGCAGAAGAAGTTTTAAGTAAATTTTGCAAGTTATAGATTTGTGGCAATTGTTTTTATATTTTTTGAACACTTTGGGAAGAGCGCTAATTCAGATTTTGAATAAGTTTTGTTCACGTGCGATTATCTCCAAATTCAGTAAATGGAGATTTCAGATGCTCACTGAATTATGAAGCAGAAGAAGTTTTAAGTAAATTTTGCAAGTTATAGATTTGTGGCAATTGTTTTTATATTTTTTGAGCGCTTAGAGAAGAGCGCAAGTTCATATTTTGAATAAGTTTTGTTCGCGTCCGATTATCTCCAAATTCAGTAAACAGAGATTTCAGATGCTGACTGAATTATGAAGCAGAAGAAGTTTTAAGTAAATTTTGCAAGTTATAGGTTTGTGGCAATTGTTTTTATATTTTTTGTGAACACTTTGGGAAGAGCGCAAATTCAGATTTTGAATAAGTTTTGTTCTCGTGCGATTTTGTCCAAACACAGTAGAGATAGGAAAAATGGTTCACTATCGGAAGCGGATCCGAACCGGTTCACTTATTGGAGTGAACCGGTTCCTTGGAGCGTTTCGCGAGTCTTTTCTGTAGTTTTATACCAGATTGTCAGAAATGAGTTCCAGGCTTCCAATTAATTAAAAAAAGATAGAATATGGGTATTCATGGTATGGCCACTGCTGCAATATATTTTAACTTTTTTTGTATTTTATACTTGATAATATGAAGAACTGAGAAGCTACTGGTAAATATTTGTAAACGGAAAGTGTTTTTTGCACGTTTCAATTGATTTTTAAAATTGCAAGTTGTAGTTTATTCCTGTCATGGCTTCTTCTATTTTTACCATTATTAATTAATTTTCACATTTTCTCCTCTCTCTCTCTCATCGATAGTAAATATAAATCAAATCTGGCAGATTTTTAAACTCCGATCATTTATTTACTCTTGTACTTTTTCTTAAAAATAATCGGGAAAGCAGGAAAATGCACACCCGGTATATCATACTCTTCTTAATTTTTTATTGAAATAAATAATTTCAAAATTGTATAATTTATTTATTACGAAATTATAAAATATTATTGAATTTTTTATGCTGCAGATTAATTCATTTTTATTTATTTATTTATTTATTTATTTATTTATTAAGCATCTAAAAGAAATGTTAAATTTAACTAAAGTTAAAAGACTTTATGATGAATTAATGTAGTTATTTGACAGTCCAGAAAAAGACTAATTTTGACTTTAAGCCTCTAAAAAAATGTCAAATTTAATTAAAGGCAAAAGACCATGTCAAAATTAATGTCCAAATTTGACTTGAAATCGAAAAAAGTCAAGAAAAAAAGACTAATTTTAACTTAAAGACGTTAAGCCTCTAGAAAAATGTCAAATTTGGGTGGAGTTAAGAGACTTTATGTGTAAATTAATGTCAAATTTGACTTAAAGTCAACAAACAACAAGAAAAACGACTAATTTTTACTTTAAAGGCGTTAAGCCTCTAGAAAAAATGTCAAATTTAATTAAAGTGAAGAGACTTTATGTCCAAATTACTGTCGAAATTTGACTTAAAGTTGAAAAGTGTTAAGAAAGCACGACTAATTTTGACTTAAGCCCTAAAGCCTCTAGAAAAAATGTCTCGGTGGAATTAAGAGACTTTATGAGCAAATTAAGTCGAAATTTGACTTAAAGTCAACAAAAGAAAAACGACTAATTTTGACTTAAAGTCAAAGTTTCTAGAAACAATGTCAAATTTAATTCAAGTTAAAAGACTTTATGAGAAATTAGTGCCGACGTCTGACTTAACGTTAAGACAAAAATACTAATTTTCACTTAAAGCCATTAAGAAAAAATGACAAATTTAATAAAAGTTTTTTTTATTTTTTTATTTTGGCAGGTGCCCTTTAGTCACATCAGTTCTGTATTTGTACTTGGCTTAATTCAAGTTAAAAGACTTAAATAACAAATTAATGACAAGCGTTAAACGATAGACTAAGTTTGAATTAAACTCGTTAAACCTCTGGAAAAAATGTCAAATTTACTTAAAGTTTAAAGACTTTATGACAACTAAATGTAGAAATTTGACTTAAAATCGACAAGTATTAAGAAAAAAAGTCTAATTATGGCTTAAATCCGTTAAGCCTATAGAAAATATATCAAATTGAAATAACATTAAAAGACTTAATAACAAAGTAATGTCGAAATTTGACTTAAAGTCGACGAGCGTTAAGAAAAAAGACTCATTTTGACTTAAATCTTTAACCATTTAGAAAAAATGTCAAATTTAATTAAAGTTAAACGAGTTTATGTTCAAATTGATGTATAAATTGGACCTAAAGTGAACAAGCGTTAAGAAAAAAAGGCTAATTTTGACTTAAAACCTAAAGCCTCTAAAAAAGTTTCAAATTGAATTAAAATTAAAAGACTTTATGTCCAAATTAATGTGTAAATTTGACTTAGAGTCAACAATCGCCAAGAAAAAAGACTAATTTTGACTTAAAGTCGTTAAGCCTCTAGAAAATATGCCAAATTGAATTAAAGTTAAAATACTTTATGTTCAAATTAATGTCGAAATTTGACTTAAAATCGTCAAAAAAACGACCAATTTTGACTCGTTAAGCCTCTAAAAAGTATTAAATTTAATTAGAGTTAAAAGACTTTATGACTAATGTATGTCAAAATTTGACTGAAAGTGACAAGCGTCAAGAAAAAAGTCTAATTTTGACTTAAAGCCGTTAAGACCCCAGAAAAAATGTTGACTTTTATTAAACGTTTTCACATTTTAATTTAAAATTCCAAATGTAAAACTTTAAGTCTGGACTAAAAAAAAATCACGAGAACCGCATGAAATTACCGCATGAAGTTTTCGCCGATAACTTCAAGCGGTTCACAACGGGAATGCCATCTGCACGAACTTCATGCGGTTCCTGGTATGAACTGCATGAAGTTACTGCGGAAACTCCTGGAGTAAAATATCAGCAGTTAACGTCATGCACATATCTTGGAACCTCATGAAGTTTCGGCAGGTGACTTCAGTCAAAGTTTCAAGGTTATTACTTTCCTTTTTATATTTTTTGAACGCTCGTGAAAACTTCAGATTTGCAATAAACACGCTCTGTTCTCGTACAATTATTTTGAAATTTAGTGAAGAGTTGTTTCTGGATATCCACTAAATCATAATATTTAAAGTAAATTTTGAAAGCTTCATCTATATGGCAATTGTTTTGAAAAAATCCGCACTTACAAGTTCAGTTTTCATGCGATTATCTCGAATTGTTGCCAAAGTTGGACCTTTTTTTTGTACGGGAGTTGAGGGTTTGAAAAGGAATCATTCCAATCTGAGTTTAATCCCTTGAAGTAGAGCCAAAATGGGATTTTTTCCCGAAAGAATCATCAAATTTGTTTGAAAAGTCACCGAGTTATGTGCGAAAAACCTCAAAATGCACCCATAACTTGGTGCCAAATCGTCCTAGAAACTTCGTTCTTTGAGTCCTGCATGGGGAATTGATCAGATTTTAATGCCTTTATGGTGGAACGAGTCGACAAAATGTTTCCAATTCCGTAGGCATCGTCAAATTTGGACACGGTTTACAGAAAAAAAAACTTTTTTTTTCACAGGGGCGCTAGAGGGGAGCGGAAGGGGTTACGCTTAAGTTCGCATGCATGACTTTAAAGAAGACACTTCAAAGTTTTTCGTCCTCAAAGATTCATCAAAATCGATTGAAAATACACCGAGTTATGGCGGTTTGAAAATGGTCGAAATTTCACGAATTTCAAATGTTTAATTTTTTTTTCCTTCAGTATATTTTAAATTAATTCCAACTTACAAATCATTTGCAATATTAATACCAACGGTGATGTTACTAAAAATATGTAGTAATCAAACTTAAAAATTAAATATTTCTACCACAATTTAAAAATTGTGGTAAAAAAACATAGTAAGTGTTTTATTCAGTGTTTCTATAATGAATTACCACGTAGTAACGGTCGCAACCATCACCATGATTAAATATTTCGTTGTATAATAAACGACCACTTGTTTTGGTAAAAACTTTTAATTTTAAATTCAGTTGTAATATTATGTAAGTGAAATAAACGATCGCCTTTACAATCTATTTTGGTAAGTAAAGATGTCTCAGTGCTAACAAGACAAGGAGAAACTAAAGACGCCTCGATCCTCCGTGTACACATCCACGCTGCGTTCGCTACCAAAGCCGAAGAAGCGAATCCAATCTCATGTAGGACGTGTGGAAATAACTAATAGCAGTAATAGCAGCTATATTTACCGCGCCGTAACACATTATTTTGGCAAGATCGGGCCGAATGGTTGTTGGATTTCTACAAATGAAGTCTAATTAAACAACTCGAGATTCAGAAGTGGAGACGAGGAGTGGGCGCTAAATAGATTTATAATATTTGTTCGCATAAGTGATTAACCTTTTCATTTTCATCATCATCATCATAAGATCTAATCACGACGGCGATATCCACACACACACATAACCATCGAGGCACAATGAGGCATCAGGTATAAAATACAAGAGCAATCAATGTGGGGCCGTGTTTTAGTCCTGATCAGCAATGAGTCAGCGTTCAATTAATTATGAGTGTATATCTCTCCTGGACAGACAGAGCTAGTGATAAACAAGGGTGTGCATTCTTAATGATTCCTATTCATAACTAATACCGTGCGTCACCTTTTTAGGTATCTCCGTCTCCTTCTCGGCCAGGAACTAATGAATTTACTATTATATCGCTTATATTATAAGTGTTATTCCTAGTTAAGGGCCGCTATAAATGATTCTTTTATGCGCTCATTCTTATGCAAGGAATATCAATCATCTTAGAGATAAGGATCTCTCCTGCGGGAAAAATAGGTGTTGACTCGTCCGCTTTTTTTTTCGAGCTCTTCCCAGAAATCATATTGTGACATTAATATTCATTAAGTTGAGACAAATTAGATTTATTTTTTGCTGCCCAGAAAATTTAGATCTATAGAGATATGATTAAACTACAATTTAACAAAACATTATTCGTATTAATAATAATATAAATGTCTTCTTCACTTATTGGAAGGCCAATTTCATAAAATGCCAATGAATGAATGTTACGGTTCAATTTTGCCCTAGGAGTCTGAAGCAGTTGATGGAAACCAATTCATCAGTTAATATTTTGGAGAAGTAACGATCACTCCTCGATAGTGTCTTCTATGATACTATGTCGGAGTTATTAGGGGTACGATGTGAGGGGTTGTAGGCTGAGAAAGAGTTGACCCAAATATGGTAATTGCAGTTAGATCTTCAGGTTACATTTATATTATTGTAACAAAGCTGATGGAATATTCTTTGTTAAATTTAGTAAGTAAGTTTTTATGTACCAAATTTTAATATGTTTAGCAAGTAAGTTTTATATATACACAAAGCTATTATACTATATTGACACTCCCACGAATGTAATATCATTCCTTTTGGAAATAAATAAATAGGAATAGAAATAGAAGAATAAAAATCACAAAAGGAAGAAAGGATTTCATAACATCCTGGAGAAAACCATGACATGAGGAAGATCTTTATATCACGCCGTGTAGAAAAAAAATGATTATTGATGTAGCATGCGTGAGAGGGATCGTTATAGCACAGGGGTTGTCAAACTGTTGTGCCCACCGCCCACTTTTGTATCGTTGGTGAAAGTTAAATTTTCTTAACGCCCACCGGTTCGTCGGTAATTTAGTAACTTTCTTGTTTTTGTAAATGGTGATGTCAGAGCCTTTTTTTGGTCCTCGCCGTCATCGCAGGCAGGGATCTTAAGGCGAGAACCAAAAAGAAAAAAAAACGTCCTCGCTTTCCAAACTTAAACTTCTGCAGTCATTTTCCTCCAATTTTAAGGCGATGAGCAGGAAAAAAAATCATGTCAATACATCCTTGTAAATGTAAATAAACCCCAACGAAAGTCAAAGTTCACCCACAATGAAAATAAAATCCAGCAACGATTACCGGAAAACCATTGAAATTCTACATTCGATTTGTTTTAAAAAATACAGAAATTTTGGTAGGGTCGGCAGAACCTACCCGGTACTTCTGCGTGCAGCTACCCCTACCACTCTAAAGACGACAAGTAATGAAAGCAGTTGTACAATAACATCTATTCCAAAAGATAATGCATTCTATTGCCTTTGGATAATAAGAAATGTTGACCAACTGAAATTAACTTTTCGAAAAATATGATTGAAATTCAGTGTTTAATATAGCCGTTAAATTCAAACACAAATCCTGTTGAATACTTGGACTCATTGATACCCGGAAACATTAATTATCCCCATGCATAATTTATAAATTAAGGTCTCTTGTACATTTCACATACAAATTTCCGATGGAATCAGAATCAGGGAGCAGTCTAACGGTGCGACAGTTATTAATTACCATTATCGTAGTTTTTATCACAGCATCGAATCATTGTTTTTGGTGAGAGCAGATGCGGGCCTCGAACCCCACAGGCCGTCGGCGCAAAGAGACCCCTCTTGCTACTCTCAAAGCCGTGAAATAATGAGTCCAGATTAATACTTTACCGTTCCGATGAACAAATTTGCATATGAATTGACAATTAGTGCACCCGCTGTATTAACCAGAATATCTTATGCGAGTGTGTGTGTGTGTGTGTGTGTTCAATGTTCATGCTAGCTGTGTAACAACTAATCACTCACTCGTTCGCTCATTCAGTCAGTCACATGCTAATCACCACTCCAGTTACATTACGCCCGCTTTATTGTGTTACTAAATTCGCCATAAACGCCGATAACGGTTTTAATGGCTTCCATTACTATTTGAATGATGTTAATCAACCAGTGGGATTGAATCATCCCGTTAGCATCTTTTAATTGCTTATTTTATTAAGTACATAGCAATAATGGTAAGAAAAAGGTGAAGATAATTAGCTTGTCTTGAATAGATCAGTGAAATATTTGCTGATTATTTTTGGGGTCGAAATGATAAAATAAGGTTTTTACATCGGTTTATGGCAGAAACATTGGAAGATTATTTTGCAGATAGCGCCAGTCCTCTACTTTTGGTTAAATTTTATGACGGCCTAACTAAAGTTAAAATTTAGTAATGAAAATTATCTGTTTCTTATTAGTTCTCATTAAGTTATTAATTACTTAAATCAAACGAACTGTATGCCATTTATTATTATCTTTATTATCTTTATTACTTTTTCCCTGTAATTAGATTCCACGATCTGTTGGGAAATAAAAGTATTATTATTATTATTATTATTATTTAATAAGAGGATGTAATGGCATCGAATGGTGACGATAGAACGCGTGGTCAATTTTTTTTTAAATTACCTTAATTTCTAAAACCGCTCGACTTTCAAAAATATTCCAACTTTAAGGGTGGACTGTAGGGCAAGGTGACCAGACCTTCCGATTTTGGCGGGACACACCCAATTTTTAACAATGTGTCCCGCACTCCTCTGCGTTTTAAAAAAAAGTCCCGAGTTTTGAAAAAAAATATTTACTTTTTGTCAATTATGTGTATCTCTTGTTTAAGGTGTGTGTGACCATCGGAAATAAAGAATCATGCCCTGAACGAATTAAATTGCTTTCACTTTTAAACCTTAGACCCAAATCCGTTAGATGGCAAACAAACATCTCAAAACACATTAAAAAAAACTTAACATTTAGAACTTACATTCAAAAGTTTTGGTCTTAAAGTGAAAAATTAATGATCATTAACTTCAAATTAAAACTGAGTTCGTGACTTTCTTTTAAGCTTACGCTTTTAAAGCAAATTTCTTGATTGTTTTTTTATACAGTTTTCTTCTCTCAGTTCAAGTTTGGAGCATTGGCTTTATTTTTAAAATAGCAATTGTTTTTACCCACAGTCAGAAATCAATAGTTTTTTTTGTATTTTTTAACCCGCCAATGGTGACCTACTGGTCTGTAAGACCGGGTTTGTCGGATAACTTTATTCTCCGTTATTGTTTTTTTGTTGCTATTTCGAGTAGCTGCTGCATTGCAGAGCTTAAATTGATTAAATATCTTTGTTTTATTGTCAAAGAGCATAAATTTAAAAAAAAAACATGAACTATTAGTAACACGTTTACAATTTTTGTTTTTCCAATTGAAGTTTGGAGCGTTACCGTTTGTTTCCACCTAGGAAATAGCAATTGTTTTTTATCCAAAATCGGAAACGCATGATTTTTCAATAGAATATTTCTTGTTTGGCTTTTTTTACAATTTTTTATATCGTCGAATGTAATTTCCGATTTCCCATTTCAAGTTTGGAGCGTTGTCGTTTTATTTTTACCTAGAAAATAGCCATTATTTTTATGCAAAATCAAAAATCCAGTGTTTTTTTATTTTTTAGCATTTGAAGCAAATATTTTGAGGAATTATTTTTTTACAAATTTTCAAATACAATTTTCGCTTTCCCTATTCAAGATTGGAGCGTTACCTTTTTGTTTCCAATAATTTTTTATGCAAAATTGAAAATGCATATTTTTTTTAAATATCTTGAGCTTTTTAAGAAGATTTCTTGTTTGACTATTTTTTACAAATTTTTTCCATCGTTCAATGCAATTTCCGATATTTCATTCCAAGTTTGGAGCGTTGTCGTTTTATTTTATACAGAAAATAGCACTTCCGCTTCATTTTTACCTAGAAAATAGCAATTGTGTTTACCCACAGTCAGAAATCAATAGTTTTTTTTTAAATTTTTTAAGCAAACTTTTTGGTTAATTATTTTTTTTTACAAATTTTCAAGTCGTTGAATACAATTTTCGTTTTTCCAATTGAATTTTAGAGCGTTACCGTTTGTTTCCACATAGGAAATAGCAATTGTTTTTTATCCAAAATCGGAAACGCATTATTTTTCAATAGAGCTTTTCAAGAATATTTCTTATTTGGCTATTTTTTTAAAAAAATTTATATCGTTGAATGTAATTTCCGATTTACCATTTCAAGTTTGGAGCGTTTTCGTTTTATTTTTACCCAGAAAACAGCCATTATTTTTATGCAAAATCAAAAATCCAGTGTTTTTTTTTATTTTTGAGCGTTTGAAGCAAATATTTTGACGAATTATTTTTTTATAAATTTTCGAATGCAATTTTCGCTTTCCCTATTCAAGATTGGAGCGTTACCTTTTTGTTTCCAATGATTTTTTATACAAAATTGAAAATGCATATTTTTTTTAAATATCTTGAGCTTTTTAAGAAGATTTCTTGTTTGACTATTTTTTACAAATTTTTTCCATCGTTCAATGCAATTTCCGATTTTCCATTTCAAGTTTGGAGCGTTGTCGTTTTATTTTTATACAGAAAATAGCACTTTATATAAAATCGGTGAAATGTAGTTTTTTATGGATCTTGAGCTTTCGAAGCAAATTTCTTGATTGATTAAAAAAAAAATCAAACCATTTGATGCAGTTGTCTTCTCTCAGTTCAAGTTTGGAGTATTACCGTTTTATTGTTACCCAGCAAATAGCAATTGTTTTTACGCATAATCAAAAATCCATAGTTTTTTTAATTAATTGAGTTTTTGAAGCAAATATTTTGACCAATTATTTTTTCACAAATTTCAAATCGTTGAATGCAAATTTCGTTTTCCCTGTTCAAGTTTGGAGTGTTACCATTTTGTTTATACCTGAGGAATAGTAGTTATTTTTACCCAAATTCGAAAATGCATGTTTTTTAAATACATCTTAAGCTTTTCAAGAATATTTCTTGTTAAATTATTTTTTTACAATTTTCTATTTCGTTGAATGCAATTTTCGATTTCCCATTTCAAGTTTGGAGCGTTGTCGTTTTATTTTTACCCAGAAAATAGCAATTGTTTTTACGCAAAATCAGAAATCCAAGTTGTTTTTACTTTCTCCGTTACGAAGTATTGTGATCGTGATTTTTTTTTCAAACATTTTTTTTACGGAAATATCCGTTTTGGGGTACCTAGATGCCATTTCAACAATTTCTGGAAAAAAAAAAATTGTGCTGTGTGTATGTGTGTGTGTCTCTCTCTCTGTGTGTATGTGTGTGTGTGTGTGTCTGCTGTGTGTCTGTCTGTGTGCGCTGTATCTCAAAAACCAATATAGCAATTGATATGAAACTTTCAACATACGTCTTATTTGATAATCCGAAGAACTGAAAAGCTTTTGGTAAAATTTTGTACACCGGAAGTGGGTGTTTACCTTAACTGTTTTTTGTTTTTTGCCAATATTTTCTTAAATATGAAAAATATCACAAAAATATTTAAATAAACATTAAAGACAACAAAGAAATCCACATCTTTTGCTTGAAAATATTTTTCATAAAATCATTGCAATTCGAAAAAAAAATTATTATTAATTTTTTAATTTTTGGTTTATAATTATGAAACGATAATAGTTACAGCAAATTGATGTGAATAATAATTGTAGATAATGACAAAATGAACAACTTCTAAAGAATAAGTTTTTTTCGATATCTCGTTAGTTTTTGAGTAAACCGAGTTTCTGCATTTGAAGTATAATTTTTCCATCTTTCATAATTTTGACGTTTTAAACGTCAGTTTCATCCGAGTTTGCGCAACGCTCCATGTACATTTAAAACATGATTTGAATTGAAAATAAACCATGAAAGCGAAAATATAAATGATACCATCAAGTCGGAGAAAGTAATAAGCCACATCACCATTTTTTATTATTTTTTTTGAGTTTTTGAAGTAAATATTTTGTCCAATTTTTTTTGCAAATTTTCAAATCATTGAATGTACTTTTCATTTTCCCAGTTCAAGTTTGAAGTGTTGGCGTTTTGTTTCCGCCTAGGGAAGAGCAATTGCTTTTAAATAGAGTTTAATAATATACGAGGAGTAAGAAAAAACTTAAAAACATTTAATCTCGAGTCGACTTTTAAAATAATATATGTATTTCATTTGATGTATCAATTTTCAAAATCGGAACACTAAGTTTTTTGCTAAAAGTGTTTCGGATGTCCAACACTTACAACAAAACAATAATACATTTAAATGACTCGACTATTCAATTATTTTATTTATTTGTTCATTTACTCACCCAAAATTTGTATTAATATATTTATATTATACAATATAGCAGCCGCCTTGAGCTGGCCATATGGGCTACGTTCCCGAGGCCAAAACTAAAAAAAAAAAACAATAATTTTAGAACAAATTCCTTCAAATTAAATCCTTTCTAACAAAACATTTCAAACTAAATTCTGAGATCTAACATTTATCTTTTTAACACAAAACCTTAAATGCAAACCCTTAAATACGAAAATTGAAATAAAATCCTAAAATTTAACTCTACAACAAATATGAATAATAAAATTTAAAATTTAAAGGCTTGAGATTATAAATTACAAAATTCAGTTCTTATAGTCCATAAAGTAGTCCTTAATTCCGAAATATAGACAGTAAAATTGGAATTTCGAAATCTAAAGCTTCAAAATGGCAGATTTAAAATTATCAAGTGGCAAAACCTAAATTCTGAGACAGTGATAATTAAATTCAAAGTGAATTCCATTCATGTAAAATTTTATTATGTACGATGGACACCAAAAAGTAGATCCTTTTGATTTTTTACATTTTGAGTGACCCGTCAGTAATTTGTTTGCGCTGTCAACGCTTTAAGTAATATTCGTTTGATGGATCACATTCCAAAATCAGAACGTTTGTAACAGTTTTTGTTAGCGTGTTAAAATATTTTTTTTTTACTGGTCTGGAACTGGTCAAATTTGTCCGCGCTTCACCAATGTTAAAATCTGGTCACCTTATCTTAGGGTAAGCATCAAGAAAGTCTGAAACTTCAGCATTATGAATTTTGTGTTGTCTTTAATAGATGGCATACGTTAATTTTTTTAAATTTTCAATTTTCATTTTGGCTTCCCCCATCATCAGTGAATAGCGCCCCTCCTTGACATCTCGGGAAGTTGGCAACCCTAGTTGTAGATATCATTTTGAATCTAGTCAAGATGTGTTTAAAGTGAATCCTTTTTTCAAATTTTCAATTTGGCTTCCCCCACCACAATGAACAGCGCGAGTTTCAAATAACACTCTGTGCAGAGTACCTCCTTGACATCTGGGGAAGTTGGCAACCCTAGTTGTAGATATGATTTTGAAATTATTCAAGATGTGTTTAAAGTAAATCCTTTTTTCAAATTTTCAATTTGGCTTCCCCCACCACCATTAACAGCGCGAGTTTCAAATAACACTCTGTGTAGCGTACCTCCTTGACATCTGGGGAAGTTGGCAACCCTAGTTGTAGATATGATTTTTATTTAGTCAAAATTAGTGAATTTTTATATGAAAATTTACTTGAAAGAATAGTCACTATTAGAAAGGACGATTACAGTAATCGGTTTCGAATAGTGAATATGGACAATTATTACTTTTTCAAGCGTATTTTTTTAACCACATTAAACCCATCAGCGGACAGATGTGTACCACGCATTGTGTTTATTTTGCAAGCTCCATTGTCTGTACGTAAACACGCGCCCCAAAATTTCCATCTACTTGATCACTAATTACCGCAGGAGCATAATGCCCATCACCAACTGCACTCTCTTAAACTCGCATAAATTATACAGGGCAGCGAGGAAAAAAATCACCCCTAACATCCGCACCACTGGCCGTAGAGAGAAATACAGAGAGAGATAGAGAGAACCCGAACGGGTTGATTAACTACTCTTGAAATGCTTATTGGGATTTCAATTGAGATTATATTTCATTTCGATAGCTTACAGCGAAGATATGAACTCTGCAGTTATTTGTTAAAGGCACGCCATAAATTATATTTTCATTAAGGATATATCTGTTACCATTTCTCTCCTCTTTTCTCCGTTTCTCCTGCAATTATTCGCACCCGGGTATTCGTAATTAATTGGAGAGACAAGAGGTTTCATTATTACGCATTTGGTTAAGTTCATTCCAATTGGAACGGGTAATGGCTAATAAAGTTGGCAAATCCGAAGTAAGTTATTCATTAAATTATGGTAATTTATTGTAAGTGGATAATGGTCTTAATCTACTGAAATATCAGTGCGATTGCTAAATAGCAAATGAGCAGTTTGAATAAATTATGCGAAATTAATAAGGTGTTGCTTATCGGGATAATTTGTTTTTGAAATAATAAGGTGAGACATTGGAATTCCGCACTTTTCTTGGCCGAGAAATGACAGTGTAAATTGGTCATTAGCTCCAGCTGTTTTAAATTAGCAATATTTAAGAAGAATTGTAATTTAAAATAGCAATTTTATTACTAAATAAAAGAACGGTTTGCAAGAATATTTTAAATTAGTGTAATTTGTGCGACAAACGTACAGCCATCATAAAATCTGGTGTCACATCTTAAATTTTAAGAGGGGGGACGCAGGAAACTCGTAATTATTTACATAATGTAAATAAAGACACAGAATCAGTCGCGCAATAACCATTCATCTTTAATTCGGAGATGTATTTATTTTCGCATTCTCTCCGAATACTTTCTCACTCTGCGCAAACTTTACTCCCTAGTGTCATGATATTTTGGGATGGTTCTACCCAAGTTTGAGTACGACAAGCTTAATTTTCTCGAAACTATAGTCTGTGTGATATTCACAAAGTTACTTCTGTGTTTAATTAACATCTTCTATTGATTGCATGGCTGAGACTGAACAAATTTCGGAGTTTGCGAATATAATTCAAAGTTGGCTTTTAGCTCAATTAGATCTAGACATCGGAAATCTCGCTAGGTATATAATCATAATATAAATTTTTGCCTCTTTTCATTGAGAACAAGTGGGCTTGAATATGCTGGATCATTTATATTGAAATAATATTGTACTGATCTTGTAGCCTTCAATTACACAAAGAATAGGTTGCTTCTAAAAGTTTTTAAAAATCATTCACCGTGGCTGCCAACAAAGGAAAATCTGAAACTTTTAATATTAGACTTTGTTAGTAATTTTCCGAAGAAACGAAAAGAGCTTGTATGATTTCAAAATCAGAGAAATTCATGATCTTTTGCAGATTATAGCAAACCTACTATTTAGCCTATTCTAGAATCTTCTCGTAACGCGACCTTGAGTCCTAGAATCCGATACTATAACTTCATTTCCATAAAGTGTGCCCTTGATGAAGAGAATTGTGGAATTCGACATTAGAACATCTTTTCTATAAAAATGGAGGTTTTGTTAAAGGTTTAGCCTAAGGGCAAAATAGTTTGCTCGTAAACGGTAAAACGGCAATAAAGTATTAACCTTATCAAGATGACTAGCGTGTGTCCTTCATTGTTTGATGTAACAACAGAAACTTATGACGGAAGTTCCTTTCACATCCTGAAGAGAAGGTTGGCTTGTAATTAACAATAAAATATTGACGTTCTCATAGCTATGAGATGACTAATGTATGTCCATCCTCGTTTGGTATAGTAATAGAAACTTATGATGATTTTACAAGCGCGCAACTTCTGAATTCTTTGACGGATTTTTGCAATTGAAACGTCAAAAGTAGCGAATTTTATGCTTTTAAAAAAACGTTGAAACACTATAGTATTTTTTTAATTGTTCAAATTGCACATTTTCACTATAAGCAAGTTATTTTTGAAAATCCAAATTTTTACAAGCGTCCAACTTCTGAATCCTCCAATTGATTTTAACAATTAAAACCTCAAAATGTAGGATATTTTATATTCTTTGAAAAATAATTCAAACACTTTGAAGTAATGTTTTTGAAAATGTTGAAATGGCAGTTTTTTCGATGTCAAAATCCATATTTTGCAAGCTTCCAACTTCTGAATCCACCAATGGATTTTAACAATTAAAACGCCAAAATGTAGGGTATTTTATATTCTTTGAAAAATAATTCAAACACTTTGAAGTAATATTTTTGAAAATGTTGAAATGGCAGTTTTTTCGCTATCTAAATCCATATTTTGCAAGCGTCCAACTTCTGAATCCACCAATGGATTTTAACAATTAAAACGCCAAAATGTAGGGTATTTTATATTCTTTAAAAAATAATTTCAACACTTTGAAATAATATTTTTGAAAACGTTAAAATTTCAGTTTTTTCGCTGTGCAAATCCATATTTTTCAAGCGTGCAACTTTTGAATCCTCAATTTCAATTTTTGCAATTGAAACATCCGAATCTAACGAATTTTACGATCATTAAGAAGCATTCAAACACTGTAATTTTTTTATTTTTTATTTTGAAATTGCATTTATTTCGCGGTGAGTTGTAATTTCTTAAATTTCAAATTTTGAATTCTACGACGGATTTCTGCAATTGAAAAAAATCTAGATAATTTTATGTTCTTTAAAAAATGCATCCGAATCAATTTAGAATATTTTGTAAGTGTCAAAATTGCAGTTGTTTTGCTATAAGCTGGTGGTTTGGGTACTTATCGCTGTGGTTAATTTATTTCCATTATTACGTTTACTTTCTTTTTAATGTTTACAATTTATTTTGTATATCATATTATGTACTATGTATTTTTAGTGTGAGTATATGTGTGTATGTGTGTGTGTATGAGTTGATTTGTATATGAATATATATCTTTTAAGTATTTTTTCCCTGTAATTGGATTGTAGTTATCTGTTGGGAAAATAAATATATATTATTATTATTATTATTATTATTTTTAAAAATCCAAATTTTACAAGCCTGCACTTTCTGAATCCTACGACGGATTCCTGCAATTGAAAAAAATCTAGATAATTTTATGTTCTTTAAAAAAAGCATCCAAACCATTTTACAATATTTTTTAAGTGTTGAAAATGCAATTCATTTGCCATGAGCTACGAATTTTTGAAAATCCAAATTTTGCAAGCATGCATCTTCTGAATCCTTTGACGGATTTTTGCAATTGAAACGTCGAAATCCAGGAAATTTTATTTTCTTCAAAAAAGCGCCCAAACCATTTTACAATATTTTTTAAGAGTTAAAATTGCATGTTTTACTATAAGCCAGTAATTTTTGAAAATCCAAATTTTACAAGCGTGCATCTTCTGAATCCTTTGATGAATTTTTGCAATTGAAATGTCAAAATGTAGCGAATTTTACGTTCTTGAAACATTTTGTAGTAGTTTTGAAATTGCAGTTTTTCACTACAAGCAAGTTATTTTTGAAAATCCATTTTTTTACAAGCGTCCAACTTCTGAATCCTCCAATAGGCTTTGACAATTAAAACGCCAAAATGTAGGGCATTTTATATTCTTTATAGAAGAATTCAAATACTTTGAAGTCATAGTTTTGAAAGTGTTTAAATTAAAGTTTTTTCCCTGTGAGCTAGTTTATTTTGAAAACCCATATTTTACAAGCGCGCAACTTTAGAATCCTCCGATGAATATTTGCAAATGAAACAACAGAATCTAGCGAATTTTACGTTCTTTAAAAAGCATTCAAACACATTGTAATAATTTCTGAAACAGCATTTATTTCGCTGTGAGCTAGTCATTTCTGAAAATACGAATTTTATACCAGAATTTTTATATCAGAATCCTACGACGGATTTTTACAATGGAAACGGAAAAATCTTAGCAATTTTTTTCTTTAAAAAAAGCATCCAAACCGTTTTAGAAATTTGTTTAAGTGTTGAAATTGCAGTTGTTTTGCTATAAGCTAGTAATTTTTGATAATCCAAATTTTATAAGCGTGTATCTGCTGGATTTTTTGATGAATTTTTGTAATTGAAACGTCAAAATCTAGGGAATTTTATGTTCTTTAAAAAATGCATCTAAACCATTTTACAATATTTTTTTTAAGTGTAGATATTGAAGTTTTTCAGCGAAACTTCAATATCTGGTAATTTCTCAAAATATAAATTTTAATCATCTGAATCCTCTGATGAACTTTTGCAATTAAAATGTCAAAATCTAGGCAATTTTATGTTTTTTTTTAAGAAAAGCATTTTTTCATGTTTTTTTTAAAGAAAAGCATTTTACAATATTTTGTTAAGTGTTGAAATTGCAGTTGTTTTGCCATAAGTTAGTGATAATCCAAATTTTACAAGCGTGCATCCTCTGAATTTTCGGATGAATTTTTGCAATTGGAACGTCAAAATCTAGGCAATTTTATGTTCTTTTGAAAATGCATCTAAACCATTTTACTATGTTTTTTTTTAAGTGTAGAAATTGCAGTTGCGCTGTAAGGTAGTAATATTTGAAAACCTAAATTTTACAAGCGTGCATCTACTGAATCCTCTGATGAACTTTTGCAATTAAAATGTCAAAATCTAGGCAATTTTATGTTTTTTTTTTTAAGAAAAGCATTTTACAATATTTTGTTAAGTGTTGAAATTGCAGTTGTTTTGCCATAAGTTAGTGATAATCCAAATTTTACAAGCGTGCATCCTCTGAATTTTTGGATGAATTTTTGCAATTGGAACGTCAAAATCTAGGCAATTTTATGTTCTTTTAAAAATGCATCTAAACCATTTTACTATGTTTTTTTTTAAGTGTAGAAATTGCAGTTTCGCTGTAAGGTAGTAATATTTGAAAACCCTAAATTTTACAAGCGTGCATCTACTGAATCCTCTGACGAATTTTTGCAACTGAAAATCTAGGGAATTTTATGTTCTTTGAAAAATCATTCAAACACTTTTAAGTATTTTTTTATGAAAGTGTTGAAATTCCGGGTTTTTTTTCGCTGCGAGCTATTTATTTTTGAAAATAGAAAGTTTACAATCCTCTGAGAGATTTTTGCAATTGAAACGTCAAAATCTAGCGAATTTTATGTTTTTTTAAGAAAGAATCAAAATACTGTAAAATGCAGTTTTTGGCTGTGAGCTAGTTATGTTTGAATAACAAATTTTTCAAATGTGCAACTTCTGAATCCTCCGAGGAATTTTTGCAATTAAAACGCCAAAATCTAAAGCAAATTTCATGTTATTTAAAAAAGTGCCAAACACTTGATGTAATATTTTTACAGTAACAATTACAGTTTCTTCACTCTGAGATAGTAATTTTTGAAAATTCAAATTGTTACAGGCGCATAGTTTCTGAATCATCTGACAGATTTTTACAAGTGAAACGTCAAAATCTCGGCATTCTTTACAATTAAAAAGAAACATTGTAACACTGCATTATTTTTTTTATAAGTGAGCTCGCGTGCATTTTGTATGTGAGCTCGCGAGCATTTTATATGTGAGCTCGCCGTGCATTTTGCGGGACAACCGTGTGCAATTTCACCGCTCACGTGATTGTGTTTAGACCGACTGCCTCTTTAATATGAACAGACTTTAGACATTGTAATCTATTAAAACTAGTTGGTGATTTTTATTTACTTTTGATCCATCAAACACTAGAAGTTTTGTCGAATACTTAATAGCAATTGTTAGCAAAGGATAAATGGCGTTGTCAAAGAAATTCTAAAAAAGTACAATCTCCACTGCTAACCAGATTTGCATTTAAATATCTATCATAAAATCCATTAGTATTTTTTCGAAAGAGTTAACGACCTGCAATAAGGTGTGTTTATCTATTTAATTAACAAACCGGCAGCGATGCCATTAATTACATTCCTCAATAAGTGTGTATAGTTGTTTAGTGAGATGGTACGTGTAATGCTGTATTGGGTGGTATTTAGAAGCATTACAACTCTATCTGTGTAAGGAGTGGCGGATTATTTCATTACATCGGTGGGCGTCTTCTTCTCCGCTGCCCGAAGAAGAGAAGAGAATCAACTATTGTCAGGTGTAAATTCCGCAGACAGCGTACTCTGCTTTGGTATAACTTATACCTAAACATGCCATACATTACACTTCCACACCGATGAGTGGGATACAGGCTACATGTTCCACTGATACTATCATCAATAATAACAAATATGATCTTCATTAACATATTTTATATATCTAACAGCTCGCTCCGTCGTTCTGGCATTCCAGACCCGTTCAGCTGCTTTTTCACTAATAAATGGACTTACTATATATAAAATTTCGATATTTATTCAACCACCTCCAGCTACTCGATACCGTTACTTCGTAAACCTGTAAAGTGTAAAAATCATCGAATGATCGCTTAATAATAGATCGTAATTAAAACCGGGAGAAAATGAAAATACTTGTCACCTGTCAATGATGAAGCGTTCGCGGTATTACAGAGATGGATTTATGAGATATCAATCAGTTTTAAATAGATGTAAATTGTTAAAACGGATTTTAACTTGTCAATTCATTACCAGTCATATTCATTATTAGGAAATAAATCAGTATGAAATTTTCAGCTGCCAATAATTATAATAGTACTGCTAATCCGCAACGATTAGAATAAATACGAGGGGTGTAATTTTTCTGCAACCAACACATAAAAAAAACGTGCACCCCGGAATCCAACCCCACAAAGCGTAATTAATGTATTAAACGATTTTTTTACCGCCGCAGTCCGCACAACAAAGCCCCGACGCGGATTAGCTGAAACAAAAAAAAAACAAAAAGTTCCGAGCGTAAAAAAGTCTTTAATGGTTCAACATGATCGGTACGCATCTGTCACATTTCGTGGCCCTTTGTCCCCGAAGGCATCAATGTGTTTAATTGCGGACCTTTATTCATACGGAGAGTGGAAATGGGTCAAGTGTGGCCCCGGGGTGTTACAGATGCTTATCCGCGTTGTGACAAAATGCGCCCTGTTCATTAATTAAATTCGAAAGAATGGACACGAACAGTGTTAATGTTCATTAAATTCAAAATCGAGTGTCGATTTGAATCAGATCTGCAATAAAGGATGTGTTAAAACCGTTAGAAACATTTTTGCATAAAAATCGTTACATCCTTGCTACCGAAAAAAATTAAATATTTGCAATCTATTCTTGTTTAGTAAATCAAAGTTGATTTCTTGTGTTTAGAATTGATTTTTATTTGATACGAAAATAAGAGAAATAAGCGAAAATTTGTTCTGAATACACGAAATGAGCTTAGAATATCTGTACATTTCCAACTTGGCGCTTGTAAAACATGAAATTTGATGATGAGAAACTGAATTTGCAGAAATCTTTAAATTACTAATTAAACTATTCGTCGGAAAAAAATGTATTTGAGATGAAAAATAAAAATCGCAATGAGACTTTTCAAAGCACGCTAAATATTATTATTCAACTGATTACTCAATGGATTTGCGGTGACATAATAAATGGACTTTACAATTGGAAAGGAAACGAGATTCGCCCGGTGCGATAAAACACGTAAAAAAAACACCTCATTTTTTAAGTTTAATTAAATTACAGAACTAATAAAGAGACGTGGGCCAAGCCGTTCCGTTAATAAATTGAGCGCGCATTCCTGAAGAGTGGAGGAGCTGCGTACAAAAGGTTTAATTAAAGGAAACCATAAACTCGGTTTTAGATTCAAATATTATGGGCATCCTCAGGAATCTGGCAAACTGCACACACCGCGTTAGTTACTGATGGATATTTAACGTAGGCAGGATTATGCGCTGTTGTTGCTGTTGTTGTTATATATACATACATGAATAAATAAGCGAGTGAGGCAAGGATGGAGAGAAGGTAAGAAGGCAAGAAGGCAAGAGTGCGATCCGATGTAGTTCAGTATGGAACAGGACCATCGAGGCTGTCCGATAAGTCCACTAAAACACGGTATTACAACCCAATACAAGCTATAGCAATTAGCCACAGTGTCAACGAGAGTTTTTAATTAGATTACACTATCGTCTTAAGTACGGCTGTAACTTAAACCAGTTCAGAAACCTGACGTCTTTAAACGAAATCTTGTATCAATATACATAAATACTAAATCAGGCTTAATGTTAATGTCGTTGAATTTGTTTCTCCGGCGTTTTTATGGTTTTAAATCTCGTATTAAGTGTACGAGATTAGCGCGAGATGACTCATTGATCTTAACTGATTTTTATTGGGCTGTAAATTATGCATTTCATTGCCGCAACGAATTACTATAAAAAGGGGATTTGTCTTCGGAAAATTTAATATTTGTACGCGTACAGTTTCGGGATATTTTTACGTGTGTGGGCACGACGATCAAAACAGAATGCATTTCATTACATAATATTTTTAAATATTTACATGAGAGGCTTCTTAACGCTCAATATACATGTACAAGCAGTCTTCTAGAGAAAATTCATTACGTCTGTTAAGTTTAGTATCATTCAGTATTCGTCGTGGTATTAGCCAGGGGAACATAGATCATTTCTTTATTATAGTCTTCTTAAGACTCTTCGATTTTAGAAGACGAGAAGCATCGGATTTCTGAGGTAAAATGCCGTTAAGAACTTACATTCACTTTCTCAAAATAGCATGGGTCTAGTATTCCGAATGCAGTAACATTTTCGGAATGCAGAGGTTGTTCGGCAGCCCAGCACCGAAAATGTTGCTTGTTCGCGTATCCTGGGAAGTGAAAATGCGCCCCATCGCATCGTTCAGGTTCCCTGAGTAATTTTGGCTTTTGAAGCTAGTAGAGTTCGATGCTTACTTTCTTATTTTCTAAAACTCTGGCCTTTTATGTCCCCCAAAGAAAAAATCAGGGTTGGTCAAATCTGGTGATCTTGGTGACCTTGGCGGCCCATGTCGCGATAAGTCATCCGGGAAACATATTTCATAGAGCCATGCAAATGCGCGCAGTATGGCTTCGTTGCTCCATTTTGTTGGAACCATAATTCGTTATTTTCAACCCTCAGTCATTGCAATTCAGCAGATAGATAATTTTTAAGCATTTCCAAATTCCGTTGAGAAGTTACACACTGTACATCACTAGTGGTAGAAATGTTCGATGCATTTTTGTAGAAAATCTGAATACAAAATTTATTGGCGCAAAATACCTCTTTTCGTTCCAGGTCTTCTGTTATTAGTGGTCCAAATTTTCGAAGCATTTTTGTAGAAAATTTTAATAATTTTTTTTTTTTGGCGCGAAATACCTCATTTCGTTCCTCGTCTCATGTTACTAGTGGTCAAAATTTTCGATGCTTTCCGTAGGAAATTAAAAAAAAACACTGCGGCATATGTTTCGCCACACCGTGGCTTCATCCGGCAGATAATTAATGGTAAAACTAGGCTACAGGTAGCCTTGTCTTGCCACTGTGGCGAAACATATATTGCAGCGTTTTGGCATTAAAAAAATTGTAAAAACGTGTTTTATTTTACCACATATAAAAAAAATGGCGGGAAATAACTCTTTTCGTTCTTAATTTCCTGTTACTAGTGATAAAAAATTTCGATGCATTTTTGTAGAAAATTTTAATAAAACATTGTAGTAGCATATTTTTCAAAGAATATTTCCAAGACTTTATTTTGAAGACTCTCAGAATTTTTTTCAGAACTTTTTGTCAGAACTTTTCTTCAAGAATTTTCTTTCAGGTCATTTCTCCGGTTTATTTTGAGAACATTTTTTCAATGACCTCTTCTGGACATTTTTCGGAACCTTTTTAAGCAATTTTTTCAGTACTATTTTTCCATACTTATTGCTTCAAAACTTTTTCTAAGGACTTTTTTTCAGCACTTTTTCAAGATTATTTTTCAGTACTGCTATTCAAGACTTTCTTATAAGACTTTTTGTTCAGAAGCATTTATTTAGAACTTTTTTTTCATGATTTTCATGATTTTTTATACTTTCCTTCGGGACGTTTTTTTCAAGACTTTTTTCAGGATTTCAGAACCTTTTTAAAGTCTTTTTAAAGGCCTTTTTTAAGTCTTATCAACGACCTTTTTTCAGGACTTCTCTTTTTTTCTTTTTGGGTTTCAGGTCAATTTTTTCTAAAACTCTTAGGACTTTATCAGGTTTGTTTTAAGGATTTATTTTCTCGGACTATAGGTGTATGATACATCTAAAAACTCAGAATTTGGAGACAAATTAAATTATCAAAAATATACAGGATGTTCCATTTGTTAAAAGAAAAGTTAAGCTAATTTTCGGTTAAGCCGGAAATGGAATTTTTTATTTCGAAGAAATTTTGACTGCTTATAACAAGAAACTAGGACCGAAAATTGATATTTCGCGCCAAACATTTTTTTTTCAATATTTTACAAAAAAATATATAACATTTTCACCAATGGTAACAGGAGACTAGGAACGAAAAGATAAATTTCGCGCCGATTTTTGTATTTTTCACAAAAATGCTTAAAAACATTTTACCACCAATAACAGAAGACTGAACGAAAAGAGGTATTTCGAGCCATTTTTCATTTGTTTTTTACAAAAAGCATCGAAAATTTTTACCACTAGTTACAGGAGACTAGGAACTAAAAGAGTAATTTCGCGCCAAATGTATTTTTGAATTTTCCACAAAAATACATCGCAAATTTTTACCACTAATAACAAGAGAACAGGAACGGAAAAGATATATTTAGCGCCTAAAGATGTTTAATTAAAATTTTCTACAGAAATACATCGAAAATGTTTACTACTAATAACAGGAGACAAGGATAGAAAAGGGGATTTCCAAGACTTTATTTTGAAGACTCTACCTGAAAAACTACTGAAACAAAAATCTGAAAAATTGTTCTAAAAACAGCCCTAAAAAGTCCAGAAAGAAAAAATCGTGAAAAAGCCCTGAAAAGGGTCTGAGGAAAAAATCCTGACAAAGTCTTAAAATTTCTCAGAAAACAGTACATGAAGAAAGTTACGAAATAAAGTTTTGAAAATAAAGTCTTAAATAATCTTTAAAAAAATCTCCCGAAAGAGACTTTATGCGAAGTCCTGAGGAAAGAGTCTTGAAAAAAAAAAGTCCTGAAAATAAAGTCTTCAAAAAATGCAATTAAAAAAATCCTAAAAAAGTCTTGTAAGAAATTCCATAAAAAGGTCCTAAAAAAGATCCCAAAAAAAGTTCTGAAAAAGATTGTCATGAAAAAAGAAAACCGAAAGAGAGTTGAAAAAAAAGTCCCGAAGAAAGTTATAAAAAATATACCGAAGGAAAAAAATGAAACACTTAAAATTAGTAAAATTTCGACCATTTTCAAGCCGCTATAACTTGGCGTATTTTCAATCGATTTTCCTGAAAATAAAGTCTTCAAGAAATCTTAAAAAAATGCAATTAGAAGAATCCTAAAAAAGTCTTGTAAGAAATTCCATAAAAAGGTCCTAAAAAAAGATCCCAAAAAAAGTTCTAAAAAAGATTGTCCTGAAAAAAAATCCGAAAGGGAGTTGGAAAAAAAAAGTCCCGAAGAAAGTTATGAAAAATATACTGAAGGAAAAAAAATGAAACACTTAAAATTCGTAAAATTTCGACCATTTTCAAACCGCCATAACTCGGCGTATTTTCAATCGATTTTGATGAATCTTTGAGGGCGAAAAACTTTGAAGTGTCTTCTTTGAAGTGATGCATGCGAACTTAACCGTAACCTCTTCCGCCCCCCTCTAGCGCCCCTGTGAAGAAATTTTTTTTTTCTGGAAACCATGTCCAACTTTGACGATGTCTACGGAGTTGGAAAAATTTTGTAGGCTCGATCCACCATAAAGGAATTAAAATTTGATCAATTCCCCAGGACTAAAAGAACGAAGTTCCTACGACGATTTGGCACCAAGTTATGGGTGTTTTTGAGGTTTTTCGCACATAACTCGGTGACTTTTCAACCAAATTTGATGATTTTTTCGCGAAAAAATCCCATTTTGGCGCTACTTTAAGGGAGAAAACTCAGATTGGAATGATCCCTTTTCGAACCATCAACCCTCGAACAAAAAAAACACGTTTTTGGGCAAAAAAACGTCCAACTTTGGCAACGTGTATCGAGTTGGATAAAATGTGTCGACTCGATACACTAAAACATGATTTAATTTGTCTCTAAATTCTAAGTTCATAGATGTATCATAGGTGAGTTTTTGATTGTTAGTTTTTTGTTTAAATTTAAACAAAAAACAAATTTGATGGCTGAAGGACTTCGGTCGATGGCCATTGTATTTATTATGTATTTAGTAAGTACAATAAACGTTTATTATTATTATTTGAATTTGAATTTCAGAATTCAGTTACTCAGTATTTCAGTATATGGCCCGCGATGGAAAAAGTTTGGAGACCCCTGATGTAGAGGATTCTGCTGAACTTTGATAGTCGAAGAGTATGCCGCTAGTCATTGCAGTACAAGAAAATTAGTCAGTAACCATGGCAACTAACTAGCCGATACAGTTATTCCTCATCCACGACTCGCTGGATTAAGATAACTTAAGATAGATTGATCGGTGAATGTGACAGCTAAAAGGTTATTTATTAGCCATTACAATCTTAATCTTTATTTTGGTAATTGAAAATATTTCTACCGCAATGAATGTAATGTTCTGCTTTGTTCAAGTGGTTCTAACAAATACTCGTAAATAAGGAATCCGAAAATTTCGATAAATAATCACTTGGACTACCGACTAGCAAGACAATTTCAATTTGATTTATTATTTTTCGGATAAATCTTCTTTGATTTATGTACAAATTAAACACGTCCAGATCATTTTTCACGTAAACTCGAAGAAAATGAAATGTCGAAGAGAAAACGGTAATTAATTAACGATCGCAATTTATGCAAATCGAATTCCCAAATTTAATGGCCTTAGCGGGGCCGAACTGTTGGAAATTAGAGGCGCTAATGAATGTTTAATAAATCAGCGATTTCGGGATTGATGAGAGGCGCGTGACGACATTAAAACCGATCGAATCGAACCGGAATTATTATCAATTAAAATTGCAATCTAACTTGTAAATGAGCTAGGTGTTAAGTAATTCAGTGAGATATGTGGCCGCAACAACCCCCCATCGGAGGTGGGGCGGAGGAAGCGGCTGTGGGGGATAATTTATTAAGCGTATTTCTAAAACATCGCGTGACTGGCAGCGAGTCTTTAAAAGGGACAATTATCGACTGTACTGATTTGCATTAATCACTATGTAATTAATAAACATAAAGCGTGATTTTATTATTTTTTAACATGGAAGAAACGACTTCTGGTCGGTTTTATGCATAAACATTAGGAAATGGGACATGCAATCCGGCGGTTTTTTCGTGGCGTAATTTTATATACATTTCAGGACATTATTAAACCTCCGCCCCCGTTAAATCTTTTTGTTCCATTTTCCGCGACCGCCTTTTATACATTTTATTTATAAAAATGATATTTATCTATTGATATTACGTGCTTTACTTAATTCGTGTTTATTACAGGGTGTTCCACATATTCAAATATGGAACAATCGTTAATTTGGCAAATGGTGCAGTTGATGGATGAAATGGTAAGCATTAATTTGGATTATAATTTTGCTTGTTGTATGTATGAACTTTGCGCATCGACAATCAAGGTCATTCGTGCTATCGTTTGCTAACTGTTCCCTAAAGTTAGTGCAACGTTTTAGACAGTAGATGTCGCCTCAATCGTCGTTCTATCCTAACGGTTACTCAGTTGATTTATAACTCTGGTGAAATGGTGGAATTGGGATTGTGGAATAGTAATTAATGATTTAGAAACATGTGCAAAAATTAAACGTCACTTGTATTTGACAAAACGTGAATATATTTGATACACAATGCTAATTATCTCGCCGAAAGTGTGATACAGTTTATTGTAACTTCTATACATGGCACGCCAACTGTTTGGTTATGGGTATGGTGGCGACCAGGTGGTCGCCGAGTGCAGACAGAATACATGCAGTCCTAATATACATTGTGGTGTGATTTCGCCGTAAGCATTGTGCACTCTCTCAGATCTGGAGAAGTAATCTCCGCTTAGCTAACAAGCTGTCAGCGGCTGCACTTGCTCCCTATGCATCTCTAATTGTTTATTCCTTGCCGCAAAATCGATGCCCCGAGGAGAACGTGCTCTCGAGATAAAAAAAATACACTAATTACTTTTACACCGCAGAATTCCCTTCGTCATAACAAAATTCAACAAGAGGGAATAAATGAAATTCAATGATAATTCCTTTGATTATTTTATATTTATAACGAATACACAAGTGGTAATCTATGCTTTGTTTTGAAATTACATTCAAGGAAAGATGGAACTAATATGACCTTGTTCTGTGATTGATTGAAGTAGAGGAAAAAATCACGCAGGTGATATTTGGGCAATTCCACGTCAAGTGAGCAGTCCATTTTACGTCACCCTCTCCGATTTAGCTCAAAGTTTAAAAGACTTCAAGGTTTTACGTAGCAAAAATTATATTTTCGACAATTTTCATGAGCTTTTTTATATCAAAATATCTCAGATTATGCCACCGTATCAAAAGATGATGTAGTTCCTTCCCTGCCACAGTCAAAAAATTCTGGAGGAATAGCCAGAACATTAAATTAATTGTTCTTTGCAGTAGATTTATCATCTTATTATGTTTGCTGAAATAATTTTATTTATTGCAAACAATTATATAATTATAACCAAAAAAAAAGAACCAAATTTCACGCCACCTTCTCTGATTTAGCTCGAATTTTGTACATTTTTTTGGGTACCCATAATATAACTTCATGCCAAATTTCAGAGCTCTAGGTTGCATAGTTTGCCTCGTAGAGCCAATTGCATTTTACAGCAATTTTAAAGTCAGACTGTAATTTTCTTTAATTTCATTTACCTTAGTTGCATTTCAACCTAGGAAAATTTTGGAATAGTCATAATCGATGGGAAATTTCACAAGGAATCGAATGCTGGGGTCAGATTTTTGAAATCTTGCTGCGCATGCGCAGAATACACAAAAAACGTTATGAACTAAGTTTTGTAATTTTAAAACTTAATGTTTAAGATTGATCGACTGTCTGAAATCAAAGAGTTTGTGATCAGCGACCTTAAAAACACGACAAAAGATCACTCACAATTGTGAAAATTATTGGCAATCATTGTATGGCGACAATAACAACAATTTCAATGTGCGAAAATTTGGATTGAAAAATAGTTTTGTACGTTCAAGAAGCTCTAGAGCGAAAACTACCACTAGTGTGGGAAAATTTTATTCAATCATCTTAAAGCACATAGTATTGGCTGTCTTTGCTCAAAATTTAGAGTCTTCATCGGTGGCAACTTCTGAGAAATTAATTTTTGAAAAAACGGGTTTTTGCGATGGATATCAAAAATCTGAACCTTGCATTCGATTCCTTGAGAAATTTCCCATCGATTATGACTATTCTAAAATTTTTCCAGGCTGAAATGCAATTAAGATAAATAAAATTAAAAAGGAAAAAAACAGTTTAACTTAAAAAAATGCCGTAAAATTCAATTGGCTCTATGAGGCGAACTATGTAACCTGGAGGTCTGAAATTTGGCATGAAGTCATATTTTGGGTACCCAACCAAGTGTACAAAATTCGAGCTAAATCGAAGAGGGTGGCGTGAAATGGACTGCTCACTTGACGTTCTTAATTTTTTTTTTGTTATAATTATATAATTTTTTCAAATAAATAAAATTATTTCAACAAACACTATAAGATGATAAATCTACTGCAAAAAATAATGAATTTAATGCTCTGCCTATTCCTCCAGAATTTTTTTACTGTGGCATCATCTTTTGATACGGTAGCATAATCTGAGATATTTTGATATAAAAAGCTCATAAAAATATAATTGCATATTCATCATTATTGTCAAAAATATCATTTTTGCTACGTAAAACCTTGAAGTCTTTTAAACTTTACTAGTACAAATAAGTTTACGGATATTGGACATATTCATCTGATATTTCATCAAACTCTGAAAATAATTTACATCAGTCATCGCAGTATCACTACAGGATGGATTTATCCTAGTTTCAGGTTCATTTGAAATGAGAATTTTTCTCTCCGTGACCTTTTGTTTTTATAATTCCGTTTTGCAGTCTCTTCTACACTGAAGAACCAAAATGGGATTTTTTCCCGAAATAATCATCAAATTTGGTTGAAAAGTCACTGAGTTAAAGGTCGGCAAACATAACTTGCCGTTGCGCAGTGGCAAAATTGTGGGCGCTCTCGATAGATTTCGTGAACAGTTCGCGCGCCTGTTGAGTTTTTAATGAATAGCGCACGCGAAGAATATATTCTTGCTTATTACAGATACTGTACTCGGCCGGCAGTAGAGAGAAAGAGAGAGAGAGAGCTTTCACTTCCTCTCTGCGCCTCTGGCCAACTTACATTTGCCATCCTGTATGTGCGAAAAATCTCAAAATGCACTTTTTTTCAAACACCCATAACTTGGTGCGAAATCGTCGAAGGAACTTCGTGCTTTGAGTACTGCATAGGGAATTGATCACATTTTATGGTGGATCGAGTAGACAAAAAATTTCCAACTCAGTAGACTTCGTCAAAGTTGGACATGGTTTCCAGAAAAAACTTTTTTTTCACAGGGGGCTAGAGGAGGGCGGAAGGAGTTACGTTTAGTCTCGCATGCATGACTTTAAAGAAGGCACTTCAAAGTTTTTTGCCCTTAAAGATTCATCAAAATCGATTGAAAATACGCCGAGTTATGGCGGTTTGAAAATTTCACGAATTTGAAGTGTTTCATTTTTTTCCTTCTATCATAATTCTTCTATCTGAAAATACGGCAGGCGACATTACAAACGAAGCGAAAGATGAGGTTTCTATCAACAACCTTTGTGTTGAAACTGAAGTAGATGTAAGGAAAGCAAGTTCTGATGTCTGATTTTGATGAGGAAGATGATCTACCTCTTTTGACTTTTGTGAATTCAGTATATAATTCTTTTATTAATTGAAGTATCGGTTAAGATTTCAGTGGTATTCTTTTTCCGGCGCAAGGAATAGGGTGTAATATTTCTCGAAACACGAATGGGTTTTTAGGATTTTTATTAACATTAGAAGACTTTATTGAGCTGCCATTGGCCTTCTCAGGTATTTGCTCCCGCTAGAATAAACTTGATGAAAAAATATCGATTTCACACTTTAATTTTCTGAATTATTTTGATTGGGTTCTGGTTTATCATCATGCACTATATCTGTATACAGTTCCATCTAGAAAGTCATCATCGTTAAAAATTTGGTCATTGAACGGACAAATTGTTGCGGCTCTAAATGTCGCAAAAGAATTATTTTTGATAAGTGGATATGATTCACTTAAAATTTTGGTTATTCTCTTTCCTGGGTTGCTTAATAGCCACGTTAGGCATTTCTGACTATAATATTTTTTCAAAATGCCATGTACCCCTTTTATCAAGACGTTGTAAACGATGGCTAGTGTGGTGTTTTTCTTTGCAAGAGTTATCGTTTCTAAGGAAAAAAAATCTCTAACATTTGTATGCTTAATGAAATATCTCATCCATTGTTCAGCTAACTCAGGTGTCATCCATCCAGAGGGTAGTGCAACTACCACGGTTCTTGGAGGTTTTGAGAAGTTAAACGCTTTAAAACTTAAATATTTCCGCAGCATTCTCCTCGAACAATATATTCTGACTTTGACATTTAACAACTACGCATAAGCTCTGTAATATCACTCATAATTATTAGCCGGCAAAAAATGGCATCTGCGCATTGACGGTTCAAAGGGGTTTTTCTGGTACTTCTGAGGAACAAGAGGTGGTAATACAGATAGGTAGGGTCAGTTGCAGAGACGGCTTGCTGCGTGACCGCACCTATCTCTATTACCACCTCTTGTTCGTCGGCCGTACCAGAAAAAAACCCGCGAACCGTCACTGCATCTGCGAATCTTTTAAGACTTAAATATTTAAATGTGGCCACTGTACCAGCCTCTCCCTTGCATAATTCTTTCGGATAGAGTAAAATACCTTCGAAGAGTAATTTAAAAAAAATCGAAACATCACACTTTAGTAGATTTTTCGAAGACCTGGCAATGACCTCAGTGTGCCTTCACTAGCAAACGTCGATGTAGCGAGAGGAAGTGTTAAAGAGAATCCGTTGGACGATCTTTATGCAATATGGTTTGATGATGTTGCAAAATCCGAGAAACGTTGCATGTCATGGTCGGGTCAAGATGGTGTGATGTTGGTGGCAGATTAATTAACCATTATCATTTGCGCGTTATATTTTTTTAAACGTATTCTTGTCGGAAATCAGTAAAATTATACAACAAATCATCTCGTTCTATCAGACCTCTTTTCCTTTGGGGCTACCTAGTATTTTTCATGATTTTCAGCAGGTTTCTGATGTTATTTGTTGAATTTGTTGTTCGGGTAATTAGCGTAGACACTGTTCCTCGAAGGAAAAAATCTGGACTAACCACTCGACAAAAATTCTGCAGCTGGAGAACAACAAATTTAACAAGTAACACCAAGAACCTACTAAAAAGTCATGAAAAATACTAGGAAGCCCCAAAGAAAAAAAAACCTGGTAAAACGAGATGATTTGTTATATAATTTTACTGATTTCCGACAAGAATACGTTTAATAAAAATATAATGCACAAATGATAAAGGTTTAATAATCTATCTGATGAAGGCATTATGAGGTGAAACTATTACTGTCTCTAAAAATATAAGTGGTATTCTAACATGCGTAGTTTGTAATGATTTTACTGATTTCCAACAAGAATAAGTTCAAATAAATATAATGCGCTAATTATAATGGTTTATTAATCTGCCTGATGAAGTGAAACTATTACTATCTTTACAATTATAAGATGTATTCTAACAGTGACGGTTCGTGGATTTTTTTTTGGTACGGCCGAGGAACAAGAGGTGGTAATACAGATAGGTAGGGTCAGTTGCAGAGACGGCTGGCTGCGTGACCGCACCCATCTGTATTGCCACCGTTGTTACCTCGGCCGTACCAGAAAAAACCCCGCGAGCCGTCACTGAATTTCTACACCCAGAGCAGCACAAAACTTCAAGCCGGCCCTGAAAACTATAATCAAACACATACACATACACCAGCTCGATACGGAACCCTTCCCCCATCCACGCTTCATTTGCATGCAATAGTTAATTTGAGAAATATGCCCCAAAATTAATTCCCGAAAATTGAAAATTACCTACGTAATGCAGAGAAAATGCAATTTACATTTAACGTCCACAAATGATATATAATTAAAGGATAACAGCACCAGCACGAAACAATTTCCATCTGTTCGTCCTATTCCGAACAGGAACTAGATTTGGAAGACATTCGAAATAATTAAATGTAATCCCTTCCTGACTGTTCTATTAAAATTATATTCTAATCCGCACGAAACTCTTTATTAGGAACAGTCTTTGGATATACGGAGAATTTATATTCGTTGTGAATCACGTGAAAGTTGAATATTGTCTGAATGTCATTTTTGGAATTTGATGATGCTTATTGATGAATTTACTAATTGATACGGATGGTGCCAACAAGATCCTACCGGCTGCGCTATGTAATATTTTATATTACTATTTATCCTAGGGTGATATCTCGGGGTGCATTTATTAACTGTCCTTCAACAACTTGATGAAAAGTTAAAATATATGTTATGTATGGTTCCCATAAGATCCTACCGGCTACGCCATGTAATATTTTATCTTTAGAGTGATTTCAAATGAAACTCATTAACACATTAACTGTGTAACATTTCTAATGTTTCACCAAAACTTTATCTCAAAGCTTGCAATTTGTCCAGCCAATGTCTCAACCCTTGAAAATACGTGTTTGCTACATCGGGATTTAAACTAATTGAAGTTGTCCCATTTTTTATGCACACAACTATACATTTTCATTAACACATAAACTGTATAACGTTTTTAATATTCTTTAGAAATTCAAGTTTGAACCATTATAAAATATCCTTTTGATGCAATCGAGGTGTGTTTTTTATGATTGAGGAGTGAAAATGTTTTGTGTTGGATGGAACCGCGGACGACAATTAAAGCGATTTAAATGCATTTTTTATGATTGCGTTCTCATTAGAATGCGGGATTATTCAAATGGCCGAATCGATAAATGCGGCGAACCTCAATAATAAATGAATTCATTTTATTCCACGGATGGACGCAAGTGATGTAAACAGAGAGTTTATGCGCGATTTGAATACTGCCTACATGGACGTGGAATATACTTTGTCTGAGAACGACTGGATATTGATTTCTCATTAAAACTAACTGTACAAATTGTTTAGAAAACGTAATGGTTTGCATATTTTTTCCGACATAATGGCTGCCATTTTCGTGAAGAATTTTACAACACAAATCCAAATTTATGCAAGATTTAACATTTACCACAGATCCATACAAAAGTTGAAGAATTTTTAAGATGTAACATACTTTAGATTACTCAATACAAAAATAACCATTAAACAATACAAATACATATTTTTTTTATTTACTCAGATGAGTCCAATGGTACAAATTGGGTTAATCCAGATTTGCAGGTAACCTTTTTTGATTAAATTTAATAAAGACGAAATATAGCCTGAATATGAGTTCAAAATTGTCATTTCTGGCTGTTAAAAATTGTCATATTTGGTGGTTAATTTTTTTTGTTTTTGGCAGTTTAAAATGGTCATATTTGTCTATTGAAAATTGTCATTTTTGATAGTTGAAAATTATAGTGTTTGGCCATTGAAAATTTGAATTTTTTGCAGCTGAAAATTGGTTTTAAGGCAGTTATAATTTTTTTAATTTTTGTTAGTTTAAAATCATTTTTAGCAGTTAAAAATTGTTATTTTTGGCAGTTAAAAATTGTTTAACTGCCAAAAATCAGTTGAAAATTGTAGCGTTTGGTAGTTGAAAATGGTCATTTTTGTCTGTTGAAAATTGTCATTTTTGACAGTTCAAAATTGTTGTGTTTAGCCATTGAGAATTTTAATTTCTGGTAGCTGAAAATTGCTTTTTAGGCAGTTAAAGTTTTTAATTTTTGGCAGTTTAAAATTGACATCTTTGGCAGTTGCAAACTATAATTTTTGACAGTTGGAAATTGCTATTTTGGCAGTTGAAAATTGTAGCTTTTGGCAGTTGAAAATTGTAGCTTTTGGCAGTTGAAAATGGTCATTTTTGTCTGTTGAAAATTGTCATTTTTGACAGGTGAAAATTGTGGTGTTCAGCCATCGAAAATTTTAATTTCTGGTAGCTGAAAATTGGTTTTAGGCAGTTAAACTTTTAAATTTTTGGCTGTCTAAAATAGTAATTTTTGGCAATTGCAAACTGTCATTTTGGACAATTGAAAATAATTATTTTTGGCAGTTAAAACTTGTAGCTTTTGGCACATGAAAATGGTCATTTTTGACAGTCAAAAATTGTAGTGTTAAAGCCATTTAAAATTCTAATTTTTGGTAGCTGAAAATAGTTTCTTAGGCAGTTGAAAATTGTAGCTTTTGGCAGTTAAAAATGGTCATTTTTGTCTGTTAAAAATTGTTAGTTTTGATAGTTGAAAATGGCCATTTCTGTCTGTTGAAAATTGTCATTTTTGACAGGTGAAAATTGTGGTGTTCAGTTATCGGAAATTTTATTTTTTGGTAGCTGAAAATTGTTTTTTAATCAGTTAAAAATTTTAATTTGTCGTAGTATAAAATTGACCTTTTTGGCAGTTGTAAACTTTCATTTTTGGCAGTTGAAAACTGTTATTTTTGGCGGTTGAAAATTGTAACTATTAGCAGTTAAAAATAGTCAATTTTGTCTGTTGAAAATGGTCATTTTTGATAGTTGATAATGGTCATTTTTCTGTTGAAAATTGTCATTTGTGACAGTTGAAACTTGACGTGTTCAGTCACTGAAAAATTTAATTTTTAACAGCTGAAAATGGTTTTTTTAATCAGTTAAAAATTTTAATTTTTTCGCAGTTTCAAATTGACGTCTTTGGCAGTTGAAAACTGTCATTTTCGGCAGTTGTAAACTGCCATTCTCGGCAGTTGCAAATTGCCATTTTTGGCAGTTGAAAATTGTTATTCTTGGCGGTTCAAAAATATAGCTTTTAGCAGTTGAAAATGGTCAATTTTGAAAACGGTCATTCTTGATATGATAGGCAGTTAAAATTTGTAATTGTTGGCAGTCTAAAATTGACATTTTTGGCAGCTTCAATATTGTCGGTTAAAAATGGTCATTTCTGATAGTTGATAATTGTCATTTTGTCTGTTGAAAATTGTTATTTTCGACAATTGAAACTCGTCGTGTTCAGTCACTGAACATTTTAATTTTTGACAGCTGAAAATGGTTTCTTTAATCAGTTAAAATTTTTCGCAGTATAAAATTGACCTTTTTGCATTTTTTGGCAGTTGTAAACTGTCATTTTTGGCAGTTAAAAAGTGTCATTTTTGGCAGTTGAAAATTGTTATTTTTGTTAGTAAAAAATTGTAAATTTAGCAGTTGAAAATAGTCAATTTTGTCTGTTGAAAATTGGCATTCTTGATATGATGGGCAGTTAAATTTTTTATTTTTCAGCAGTCTAAAATTGACATTTTTGGCAGCTTCAAACTGCCATTTTTAATAGTTGAGATTGCTCCTTTTTGTCTGTTAAAAATTGTCATTTTTGACAGGTGAAAATTGTTTTTTTAATCTGTTAAAAATTTAAATTTTTCTTAGTTTAAAATTGACCTTTTTGGCAGTTGCAAACTGTCATTTTTGGCACATGCAAACTGTCATTTTTGACAGTCGTAAACTGTCATTTTTGGCACATGCAAACTGTCATTTTTGACAGTCGTAAACTGTCATTTTTGGCACATGCAAACTGTCATTTTTGACAGTCGTAAACTGTCATTTTTGACAGTCGTAAACTGTCATTTTTGGCAGTTGAAATTTGTTATTTTTGGCGGTTGAAAATTGTAGCTTTTAGCAGTTGGAAATGGTCAATTTTGTCGGTTAAAAATTGACATTTCTGATAGTTGATAACGGTCATTTTGTCTGTGGGAAATTGTCATTTGTGACAATTGAAACTTGTCGTGTTCAGTAATTGAAAATTTTAATTTTTGACAGCTGAAAATTGCTTTTTAAAAATTTTAATTTTTTGTAGTTGAAAACTGTCTTTTTTGGCAGTTGTAAACTGTCATTTTCCGCAGTTGCAAACTGTGATTTTAGGCAGTTGAAAATTTTTATTCTTGGCAGTTAAAAATTGTAGCTTTTAGCAGTTGAAAATGGTCAATTTTGACTGTTGAAAATTGTCATTTTTGATATGACAGGCAGTTAAAATTTTTAATTGTTAGCAGTCTAAAATTGACATTTTTGGCAGTCTAAAATTGGCATTTTTGGCAGTCTAAAATTGACATTTTTGGCAGTCTAAAATTGACATTTTTGTCAGCTTCAAACTGACATTTTTGATAGTTGAAATTGGTCCTTTTTGTCTGTTGAAAATTTTCATTTTTGACAGGTGAAAATTGTGGTGTTTAGCCATCGAAAATTTAAATTTTTGGTAGCTGAACATTGTTTTTTTTAATCAGTTAAAAATTTTAATTTGTCGCAGTTAAAAATGCACCCTTTTGGCAGTTGCAAACTGTCATTTTTGGCAGTTGAAAATTGTAATTTTTGGCAGTTGAAAATTGTTATTTTTGGTAGTTAAAAATTGTAGCTTTTAGCAGTTGAAAATGGTCAATTTTGTCTGTTGAAAATTGTTGCTCTTGATATGATAGGCAATATAAAATTTTAATTTTTGGCAGTCTAAAATTGACATTTTTGGCAGATGCAAATTGTCATTTTTGATAGTTGAAATTGATCCTTTTTGTCTGTTGAAAATTGTATTTTTGACAGGTGAAAATTGTGGTGTTTAGCAATCGAAAATTTAAATTTTTAGTAGCTGAAAATTGTTTTTTTAATGAGTTGAAAATTTTAATTTGTCACAGTTAAAAACTCACCTTTTTGGCAGTTGTCTCAGTTTAAAATTGACCTTTTTGGCAGTTGCAAACTGTCATTGTTGGTATATGCAAACTGTCATTTTTGGCTGTTGAAAATTGTAGCTTTTAGGAATTGAAAATAGTTTATGGGCAGAATTTTCTTTCAAAAAGGATGCCTGAACACCAGACCCTATCTGCGCTATGTCAAGGAACACAGTGGAACAATACTTGTTTTTCCTCGAAGGAGTTGTGTATTTTTCTACCCTAAATACTACCCTACTCTGCTATATTCTGCAGTGTTTGGCACAAATTGATTGATTACTGGTGTAAGTTAGTCCTCGATAATTGGCATGTCTCTTAAGGAAAATTAGCTTTAGTACTTTTTATGTAATGTAATGTTATGATAATAAAATACCTTTGTTTTTTCATTACCATCTGTCATTGTTAGTTAGCTTAGTTTATGTTACAATAAATAAACTAACAATGAAAGAACAAATGCACTAATTAAAAAATCAAATCGACATATCTGAGCATTTTTGTTTACAGAAATTAATATTTTTAAATGCATGAACTACTTTTCCACTCATTATACTAATTTACGATGGAGTATAGCCAGTTTAGGTCTACTCAATCAATCTTGAATATACAATACAAGATCTGTAATGTACAGCACCAGATGTGCTTTTTCGACCACTTGTATTGCAAATGTAATTTTCGCTTAGGTAAGCCAGCTTTAAGGTGGTGTAAACAAGGAGAGGATACGCTGTTTGTACGTATCTTTTTTTAATAAGTAAGTATCGCGAGTCCCCGCGAACAATATTATAAATAATGTAACTCAACACAACAATGTGCATAATAAAACATCGATACGGAATTCAGATCAATGCTGTGTTCCTTTATCAGATCAGCGGCTTCTCAAATAAAATAAATTCAACGCGGCGCATGACCAGCTCTGCTGAGTGCGGCATGCGCTCGCGACGTTGCGCACTACTCCACTGGTCGGATGTGAGTTAAGCTACCATACCAGTAACGCACTTAATGAAATTTATGTTCCAGATTTCACGCAAAACGAAGAGTTTCGAGTAGGTTAATTTATTTATCACCTCCCGTGAACAATAGAGAATATCAGTTAACACCGTTTGAATTTGCAGTTGTCACGAAATTATTTAGTGGTGCGAATTGTATGACTGATAATGCATAAATCTGGAAATGAGCCCTCAGCAGTTTAACTGAGTGCGCATTGTGTGCTCACCCACATCTACGCAGATTCGTAATGATCGTAAACAATGCGGACGACAACAATCAAAGAGTTGTTGCGCTGTGTGTATGCACGTGTGTGTCTGTGTGTGTGTATCTGGTGCTCATGCAAATGAGTGCAACGTTTTTGTGTCTAATTAAGCCCTGTCTGCGGTGGGTTCAAGTCTATGGAATGCTGAATATAATGCACACATGACATGAACATCGTGTACGGCTATCACTTCCTTAGCAATGCAAATGACTGGCTTAAGAACAATTACATGACTTAAGAGAAACCACTGATGGAGATGGTATAATAAAACCATTGCGCTACTCAATGCTGCTCGTCAGATTGATCATGTGTTAGGTAATTAAGCGACTAACACACACGACTTCTGATCATACAACAGCCCACCGTACATGTTATAAATTTATAATTAAAAAACTACACATTGTTTCTTTTTATCGATACATGGCAATTATATTTTGGAGATTGCTGGAATATGCAAAAAGCAAACAATTTCTCACGTTCTTCTCAACAAGCTAAGATGATAAAATAATTAAGTATAACTGTTGAATGAATATAAATAATATTTTGGGCGTTGCTCTACAAACTGTAATTTTTTTTACAAAAAAATGTATAAGGCCAAAACTCAATTCCATCTCATTAAGGCCCATCTGGTGTCGGCAGTTTTTTTCATCGCGCGATTTTGAATAAGTAATTGTTTTGGCCATCGCCGGAGGCCGTGGTACGTGCATACGAAATTCCTCCTGTGCCATCAGACAGAAGACAGAAGGTAGTTAGCTGGACCAATTTAATCCACCTCAATAATAAACCACGTCGAATCTGTAATTTCTTGTGTAATATTAGTCACATCGTTGCTACTTAAGCGAGAGTTATTATTTTTTCGCATGCAATAACGATTCGGATACGGTAAACAGAATGAGGACTGGACGTGGGGTAATTGATATAAGAAGAAATTAATAAAACGTTCTCGGTATAAATTTGCGCGATCCGGTTTCTAAAATTACAAACGTTACGCCGCATTAAAGTTGAGTAAATTATGAAAATTTATTATACGTCGGATATGTTTTATAAATTCCGATTAAAATTGTCACAGTTTACTCAATTTACCATCGATATACTATATTTAAATAAATCATTTACCGAATTCGTTTATATATCTAAAGGGTAGAAAGACCTATGGTCTATAGCCCACTTACAGAAATTTATTCTTTGTTTCCCATGTACTTATTTATACTTTTGCATCCTATGCTGTTAGATTACTAACTTGTTTTTAAAATGTTTGTGATTTTTTTTTAAATTTTTAATTATTTTAATTGTAACAATGTGTTTTTGTATTTTGTATTTTTTATAATGTATTTTTGTATTTTTTGTTGTGTATTTATATTTACTTGACTTGTCTAATATTGTAAATCTACAATGCGATGGACCAATAAAAAATTCTATTCTATTCTATTCTATTCTGTCATCATTATGTTGTGTTGTAATGTGTCAAACCATTTGCGTAAATAAAGAATCCTAGCAATTGAAGACAAAATATTTCATCACTATTCTTCTTCCAATATCTTGCCAAATTTAAAGGTGTATAGTATAATTGGCAGTACAAAAAACAATTATTCTGAGTGATTTATAATTACTCAAAATTCTTCCATTTACTATATGTTATTCGGGAATCTACAATAAAGGTATCTTTGGAAAAACTGAAATTTTCCATCAACAACAAAGTTAGGTTTAAAGTGTTATTTTCGAAAAGTTGTGTAAATACAAAGTTGATTTTTACCATAATTGTTGATAATAGTATAATGTACGGTGTCAGAAATTTTCATAATTTTTCATCGAAAAATAACGGAGATATTAATTAATTTAGATCGGTTGTCCACCCAATGCATGATATTTTAGCCAATTTCTAACTAATTGAACGAAAAATCAATGTTTGTAATATGTCACTCCGAACATTATAATAGTAGCTTTCATGTGATATCAAGATAACAATATTCTATTGTAAAATAATTGAGTTAACCACTATTGAAAATGTGCCATTTTTTTGAAATTTTAAACGGCTGTGCAAGAGAGATAGATAATCTGATGCCTCTCGCCCCCTTTCACCCCGCGTAACCCAACAAAGTGCAGAGCGAGATAGACGATGGGGGATTATAAAATTGGAGAATGTACTATTTTGAAAGTAGCAGAAATTAAAATATTTGTTACTAGGCGTTATATAATTAATTATTCATTAATTGTTAATGAAGACATGGAGATTTGATTAGAACTTGTAAACTAGAGTCCATTTTTTCAATTGCGAAATTCGAAGAACTCTAAGATGATTGGTTAAAATCAGCATTTTTACAATATACAAATTGTATCTGACGTGACCAATTTGAATATTGTTGCCAAAGTGAGAAAGACAAAAACACGATGGAGAAAATATCGAAATCCAGGGAAGAAAGTACGTTCACTAATTGAAATATAATTCGAGGGAATTGATAATGAAGCGCGAATCGCGAAATGAATAATCGAGCAGATTGCAGTTTGACCTATGGTGTCTGTGGGTGCGGTAACGGTATTTTTGTCTTACTTGTACGTGTACTAGTAATTGCAGGCAATTAGGCATTATTATACAGCCGGCCATAATTTTATAATTACATATTAAAATATCGAGCCGGAGCTCTCAGCATCGATCATAATTCATTTTAATTTTTCACAGCCAAATAAGAAAAGGACTATTATCGGCATTCCACTGATACACACTAGCATGCAGAAGAGCAGAAGGAGAAGGAGGTGGCCACAAAAGAAAAAAGAAGCAAACTTATTAAATGCAACTACATTAATTATGCGCGTTTAGAATAACTGGTTGTAGTGTGGGCTCAGTATATGTTACAGTGGAGTGTTTAAATATTAATATTTATAAATTGACTTAGCCAGCGAAGGTGATAGGTTAAGTAGTTGAGGTGTGGCCGCCGGACCTAACCTAACCTACACTCGTCGTCTCATCTTCTCATCTTCTCACTGCTCACTGCTGTTTGCTCGCCTCTTATTACAATATAAATTAACTCCGGATTTTATACCTCTCACTCGCCTTTTTTCTTGATCTTCATTTTCTTGCTTCTATACCCTATGAAATAAATCACTGCAAAACAGACTAAACATCCGTTTTGGTATTTAAAAAATTTCATTCATAAAAATCTTACCGATAACCTCTTTAGTTAATTGAAATTGGAAAGAATAGAAAGAATAACCAACTTTCACGTAACCAATCCAAAAATTGCCAGCAATCGTTACCCCGAGCATAAGCTTTCCACGCAAATGCAAACCAGCTGTAGCACAAGCACAACAAAGGAACGAAATTAAAAAGTGTGCGTTTCATGCGGATAATTGTTGCACAATTAATTTTTGAATTATACATAATTAATTAGCAGGTACGGGCAATAAATATTTTAGTTATCGCGCTTTTAATAGTCGCGTGGTTCACGAAATCGTTCATCGATGGAGCGATCACGAAGTACACACATATACGTGATGTTTTTTTTTTATTTTTGCGCGAATTTATAATTAAGAAATTCCCCCCCACCCCCTCATTTGAATAATTAATCACGAATCGCAATCGTATAGCTCCTTCGCGGAATTATAAAAGCGTGTTGGGCGCAATAATAATAATAATTCTCGGCTAATTAATGGACGAAAGAATGAAGAAAAAAAGCGCGCAAGGATAAAGGCCGAAAGTCGCTATTAAATCATAATTAGGTTTTTTCCTTAAATTAATATTTAAATGCCGGCGTAATTATTGAGTGATTAATCTTTTTCTCGGTAATTGGGTTTCGTTAATCATGCTCATGATTTCAACATTTGTAATTAATTACGACCGACACGCGATTCTTATTCACAATTTTGTTATATCTTATTGATATGGTTAGGTAATGTTATATATAGTTACTTATTAATTCCACTCATAATTTATTTATTTATGTTTTGAATTTCTGAAGGGAATTACATATGGTCTTTACTCTCTTCATAATTAATTTTCTGCATGATGCTTGGATATTATACAATTAATTCACACATTATTTGTTTGATGATGATCAACTAAATTCCACTAATTTCTCTCTTCATAAATCTTTTTCTTAATTTTGTGCTACAGCGCTACAATACACAACAAAAAAATGGTGATGTGGCCATCATGTTACTTTCTCCGACTGGATAATATCATTTATATTTACGCTTTCACGGTTTATTTTCAATTTAAATCATATTTTAAATGTACATCAAACGTGTCCTAGACTTGGATGAAACTGACGTTTAAAACGTCAAAATTATGAAAGATTCAAAAACTCACTTTACTCAAAAACTAAAGCGATTTCAAAAAAACTTATTCTTTATAAGTTGTTCATTTTGGCATTCTCTACAATTATTCTTAACATTAATTTGCTCTAACTATTATCGTTTCATAATTATAAACTAAAAATAAAAAAATAAAAATAAATATTTTCTCGATTAAGAAAAAAATTTATTATTATTTTTTTAGATTTTGGTTTATAATTATGAAACGATAAGAGTTACAGCAAATTTGTTTGAATAATAATTGTAGAAAATGCCATAATGAACAACTTCTAGAGAATAAGTTTTTTTCAAAATCTCGTTAGTTTTTGAGTAAACCGAGTTTTTGAATTTGAAGTATAATTTTTCCATCTTTCATAATTTTGACGTTTTAAACGTCAGTTCATCCGAGTTTACGCAACGCTCCATGTACATTTAAAATATGATTTCAATTGAAAATAAAGCATGAAAACGTAAATATAAATGATATCATCAAGTCGGAGAAAGTAACATGATGGCCACATCACCATTTTTTCTCTACATAACAGTCTGTCTGTGTGTCTGTGTGCGCGCTTTATCTCAAAAACGAATAGGACAATTGATATAATTTTAAACATAAGTGTTATTTAATAATCCGAAGGACTGAAAAACTTTTGGTAAAATTTTCGTACTTCCGAATATTTGCCTTAACAGTTGTTTGTTCTTTTAGCCGTTTTCACAACTGTTTTCCAGTCTTTTTTAAGACCTTTCTTCGAGGATTCTTTTGCAGGTCTTTTTAAGAAATTTTTTCAAGACTTATTTTTAGGACTTTTTCTTTCAGCAGCTTAATTTTTAAGCCTTCATTTTCAAAATTTTATTAACAGGATTTTTTTCTCGGTACGTCTTCGTGACTTTCTTAAGAATCCTTTGTTGGAGACTTATTTTCGGGATTTTTTTCAGAACAAATTTTTCAGAATGTTCTTCATGACTTTTTTTGCATGACCTTTTTTTGACCTTTTATCAGGACTTTTTCAGATATTTTTAGCATTTTTTTTTTCAAGACTATTTTCAAAACTTTTTATTTCAGGAATTTTATTAAGGTCTTATAAGACTTTTTGGGATTTATTTTTCAGGACAATTTCTTCAAATCTTTTTAAGTATCTTTTTAAGGACTTTTTACAATGCTCTTTTTTCAGAATTTTTTTTTGTTTATTTTTTAAAGATGTTATTTTCAGGGCAATGTTTCAAGACTGTTTTTACAGGACATTTTTTTTATGATATTTGACTCTTTTTCTGAACTTCCTTCGGGACTTATTTCACAACCTTATTTCAGGACTTGTTAGGACTTTTGGGACATTTATTATTGGAATTTTGTTAGAAGACTATTTTAAGGACTTTTTTAGGACTTTCTTTCACGGCTTAGGACTCTTTTTCGGGACTCTTATTTCTGGTATTTTGCATGAAGACTGTTTTCAGGACTTTTTTCACGGCTTTTATCAGGACTCTTTTTTCAATACTTTATTTCCAGGACTGTTCCTCCGGGACTTTTTTCCGGACTTTTTCGAGACTTTCTTATGAACCTCTTGTTCAGGACTTCTTTTCAGGATTCTTTTCAGAATTTTCTTCATTACATTTTTTCAGAATTATTTTTTGGGGAATTTTTTTCAAGCCTTCTGAACTTTTTTTCAAGACTCTTTTTAGGATTTCTTCAGAACTTTTTCAGGTCTTTTTAATGATCTTTTTTTAGGATTTTTACGATATTATTTCCATAACTTTTTTTCTATTAGACTATTAAGGACATTTTTACAGGATATTTTATACGGATTCCTTTTCGGGACTTTTTCAGGACTATTATACCATCAAATCCCCCCCCCCCCATCCTATAATCCAATCAGTTGCACAAAAGCGACTGATTTTATAAACCCAATAAAAAAAACCTTTACAAGTGGGAAAACGATACCACGTTTCTTAGTCCCATCCCTCTGGTTCTGTCGTTTCTTTATTACCAAAATTGCTGTCCTCTTGAGTAGAGCAGAATCAGGAATAAGTCTTAAAATCGCACGAGCATTTAAGACGACGGCAACCTTCTACTGCGGTGGACATAACACTTTCACGATTTCCTCGGACTTCGACAATCTGGACAAGCAGAATCAATACTACTGTTAAGCAACTCAGCGCTTTTAAAATAGTAGAATATGTAGTAGAAAACTTCTACTATTAGTACATCTGTTACCGGATCCATAATCGCCTGCTAGACGTACTGCAAAAAGTTTTTTTTTCGGCGTTATGCCTGGCCTTGGTGCTATGACCATTAGCCATCATCTATATTATATATATTTAAGTTATAAATGAAATGAATAAATGAACAAATGAAAAATAAAAGACGCATACAAATAACCACGGGCCCGAACGAATACTTCTGGATCCCCGAAAAGTCTTTCGTCCGGGCTGGGAACCAAACCCACACGGTCGCGGTGCAAAAGAAGTATTTGCTGAAGGTACAGGAATTCCTTATTGCATAGATTTTTCTTGAGGACGGTTTATCCTTTCGATCGGTAACTGCATTAATTGTGAAGTCTGCTTTTTGAAAAATGGTATCGACAGACTTCATCGCTTTGACATTCTGTCTTCCTGGCTCCAACTCTCGAGAGAGGTCTCATCTGTTAGAAGGAGCTCTAATAGATTTTATAAAAAAAAATTATTAGAGAAATGCCCCTTTTTCGGTAAGCAATTTCGTTAAAGTCTTAATTTCTAACTGGCTCATCTATGGTAAAAATAATTGAAGTTTTCTGGAAGAACCATAAATATTCAACATTTTTAGAGAAGTGCAGAAAGTTATAATTGGTTGCAAATGCAGATACAGCTTTGACAACAGATTTTTTGCGGGGCTTTGGGGAAAATGCATTTCTCGTGCGGTGAAATTATTATCGATTTTCGAATCGATATTTAATTTTTGTTTTCTATACACAAGTTAAAATCAACTACAATAGATTAGACAACAAATTATAGAATTCACAGTGGTGTTTTAAATTCAGGTATCTTCATAAAATATTTGTATAAAAATTTCAATATTTGTCAAAATAAGTTTTGTTAACTAAAATAAAATTAATAAATAAATTGGAAACAACCTTACTTGTTGCAGAAATTTATTTAATGTTAAAATAAAATTGGTGAAAAAATGTTTTAGTGATAATAATTTTGAAAAATGTGGTTCCGCTTAAAGGTAATTACGAAATGAGGAATGAATTGTTGTATCCTTCGCGGAATGAGTGCTGTAGATAAGTGAGTGATCGATTTTCTTGTTAGGCTAATACAGAGTGAAACTCATCAATCACGGCTGAATTAATGAAATCAAATGAGGGCGCGACGCATTAGATGATTTTATAAATTTAATTATAACAAGTGTGGCCGACGCCACAATGGCCGTAATTATTCAATTTACATACGATGAATAAAATATCAAGTGGTCCTATCCAATGCGAGAGCTGTTTAATATATTATGAGCAATCATTTTTCAGGCTGTATGAGTGTCATTTTTGAAATGAGCAGGGCCGTGTCAATGAAGAAGACTAATTGTGCTTTGAATAATTCGAAGGTAGGACAACAGTGACAGAGTTGGTCGGTGGCCAGTTGGGGGGTCGCGATACCATCGGCAATCGCACCTTCTTGTCGAGTCATCCAGCGTCGTCAACCGCGGACCATGGAAGATCCATGGGCTGCGGATGACCCACTCAGTGTTTTTCTCCGTCCATCGAAGGCACCACCCGACACAGATTACGATTATGACAGACAGTCCCAGATGCAATCTTATCTCGCATTCTTAATTGTTATATACAAATAAACTCATGTTAAGGAGATTTGTGCGCGACCAGCCTCTCGAAATTAACTCGAGACCATTATAACTGGATGCGGGATTTACCTTTTTTGGATCCCATTCAATATTTTTTTTTATTATTAATTCCCTGCTAATCTGAAATTATTTTAATTCAAAGCGCAGTTAACTTCTACTATAAACATAATCATTCATTATCACGCTTAATTAAAGCTATTTATCTTTAATCCTTTTTTTCTCGTGTCTGCGAGAATGTTATTAAATACAGGTTTTCGTGTAATAGATAGAAGCAGTAGTTGCATTTATCTATGTGGTGTCGAATGTCGACAGAAGGCCCCCAAACAAGCGGCCAGAAGTTGTAACATCGAACGCTTGTCCCTTGTCGTGATTGATTAGCTACAAGCAACTCTGCTGCTTTTATAATTTAACACCGTATGAACCACATCACACCTTCCACTCTTTAAAACATCACACACACAAAAAGGAACGTTAAATTGGGCCAAGAGACGTCTAAGAATGCAGTAGCATCATTACCCATAAAAAAATAGGTTAATTTAATTGTTAAACGAAAAAAATATTAATATTATTACAAATTCCGTGAATAGTATGTCTAGCATAATATGCAACCGCTAGAGATGCATTACAGTAATGCAAACAAGAGCTAGTACTGTCAAATCTTACTTGCCCTGTCTAGAAAGAGCTTTAGAAAACGTACGTCGTGTTACAGTATAGCAGCGCAAGCGCCATCTAACGTGTAACGTGGTTAATTTAATTGTTACACGAAAAAAATTAAAGATTGCAGATTCTGTAAATAATATGTCTGCCATAATACGCAACTGCTAGAGATGCATTATCGTAATGCCAACGAGAGCTGGGATTAATTACATGTATAGAAAGACCATTAGAAAACGTACGTCGTGTCGTCGTATCGTAGCGCAGGCGCCATCTAACATGTAACGTTAATACTAAGTAACATAACATATATTTCGGGTTATAAATGTTTATTGAGTAAAATTTTGTAGTATGTGCAATGCATACATTAAATAACAAATCCTTAAAAGCGAAATCTCAGATAATGCTGATGAATATTTTAAGGGTACAGTCTACTTTGCAGGCCTGAAAAAGGTGATTTTCGGTATTTTTACTTTCTCCGTTACGAAGTACGAGAAAGTATTGTGATCGTGATTTTTTTTCAAAATTTTTTTTACGGAAATATCCGTTTTGGGGTCCTTAAATACCATTTTAACAATTTCTGAAAAAAAAAATTGTGTCTGTGTCTGTCTGTGTGTCTGCTGTGTGTCTATCTGTGCGCGCTGTATCTCAAAAACTAATAAAGCAAGTGATATGAAACTTTGAACATACGTCTTATTTCATAAACCAAAGAACTGAAAAGCTTTTGGTAAAATTTCGTACACTGAAAGTGGGTGTTTACCTCAACTGTTTTTTGCCAATATTTTCTTAAATATGAAAAATATCACAAAAACATTTAAACAAATATTGAAGATAACAAAGAAATGAGCTTATTTTGTTTGAAAACATTTTTCATAAAATCATTGCTATTCGAGAAAAAAATTTATTATTTTCTTTCCATTTTTGGTTTTAAATTATGAAACGATAATAGTTACAGCAAATTTATGTTAATAATAATTGCAGAGAATGCCAAAATAGACAACTTATAACGAATAAGTTTTTTTCGAAATCTCTTTACTTTTTGAGTAAACTGAGTTTTTGAATTTGAAGTATAATTTTTCCATCTTTCTTAATTTTGACGTTTTAAACGTCACTGTCATGTGAGTTACAAAGCTCGATGTACATTTAAAATATGATTTAAATAAAAAATAAACGATGAAAGCGTAAATATAAATGACTATGATAACATCAAGTCGGAGAAAGTACCATGATGGCCAGATCACCATTTTTTTTTTGAGACGACTAATAAAGTTTTTAACTTGAATGTTTTTCCCAAAAATTTAATAAGCCTTTAAGTACAAATTGTGATTTTTTTGATAGTTTTAAATAAAAATTAATTATGTTGTCACATCGTCGAAGTTGGGATGTCACACAGGCAACTGGTGGAAGTTCCTCGGTCCGCAAAAATAGTGTGAAATCAAAATACGGCATAACGTGTTTAAGTTTATTACATCTGCCAGTGTTACGAAGCATGGAATTTTTAAATTCGGAAAAACAACAAAATGACGCTTGTTTGGAAAAAAGTTAATTTTTTGACTTTTTTGCGGCTCGTTTTTTTGCAATATAAAATCAATAAATATATTTACTCTAAATGCATGCTACATAACCTTGTGGGTACGTCCTACGTCCGATTGCTGCATCCGTCTGCGCGCAGTCGCTTCCACCAATTTAACTGTTCTGAGAAAAACGCGTTTGAAAATTCCCGCCACGCGGTACTGCTTTGTATGTGGCGCGCGTAGGCCCGCCATTTATAAGCATTTCCATTTTAAATATCAACTTGCCGTTTGGAACCAACATTCTATACACCTACAGCTTCAAAAAATGAAAAATAAAAAAAAAAGTTTTTTTTTAATCTTACAAAGAAGACGGTACCCTTAAACGAAAACCACCCCGATTACGCAAACGTATTTACGTATACCGGGTGGACCATTTAATGTGTTTTCAGGAAATATCTTCGAAACAAGAAATTAAAAAAAAAAATGACCCAAACAAAAAATGATTGTTTTGAAGGGGGCCATAATAACATAATTTTGTTTTTTTCATAGATGGCGCTGTTGTCGCTAAATCGAGGTCAACTTAGTTTTTTTTAATGGAAACCCCTACTTTTTATTACAGAATCTGAGAATCAAAATTTAAGTTATTCATTTAATTTGAAATTATTATAAATTTTGAAATATCAACTTGGAAATGGATCAAAATTATTTATTTTGCATTTCCAAGTCGGTCGATCATACAATTACACTCTTGAATAAAATACTAGTTAAGTTTACGTCACATTCATATCCTTTACAAAAATAATAACAAAATAATGTAACGAACATTATTGGTGATTTTAGACGGGCATGTTCGCGGGTGCGCACACACACACACACACACACACGCACACACGCGCACACACACACATGCGCGCGAAGTTCGAATACGCAAGCGTCCCAATCCAACAACTTCTTTTCGTGATTACAGCGCCATCTATCACTCTGACGAAAAAGTTAGCTGAGTGAATTCTTCTCATTTTTTAACAAGGACTCTGATTCTGTAATAAAAAGTAGGGGTTTCCATTAAAAAAAACTAAGTTGACCTCGATTTAGCGACAACAGCGCCATCTATGAAAAAAACAAAATTATTTTATTATGGGCCCCTTCAATACAATCATTTTTTGTTTGGGTCATTTTTTTTTAAGTTTCTTGTTTCGAAGATATTTCCTGAAAACACATTAAATGGTCCACCCGGTATATTTCCGATTTATAAAAGAGTTACGTCTTCTAAATATTAACCCATGCGTTTATTAACAATGCATCATTCCCAGCAATACTTTAGTGTGTCTTAGATACGTTCATTGTTAATAATTTAGACTCAAAAACACTTTTTGATACGAAATAGGCTAGTTTTTGCAGTTCATTCTCTTCATAAAAAAATGCCGTATCGTCCACATAACTTTAAATATGAATTGAACTTTCCAAATAAATTATAAAAATAATTGGCGGAAGAATGGTGCCCTGTGGTACAAAAAATTTGGATGTTTTAAAGTATTATTCATTCTTACAAAATGTCAATTTTTTCATACTATGTATTTTGTACCCATAAAAAATGTACTAGTAAAGAATATTGTTGTGATTTTATTAAAAAATGGTGATGTGGCCATCATGTTACTTTCTCCGACTTGATAGTATCATTCATATTTACGTTTTCATGGTTTATTTTCAATTTAAATCATATTTTAAATGTAAATCGAAAGTTTCGTAGACTCGGATTAAAACGTCAAAATTATGAAAGGGAAAAATAATACTTCAAATTCAAAAACTCAGTTTACTCAAAAACTAAAGAGATTTAGAAAAAACTTATTCTTCATAAATTGCCATTCTCTGCAATTATTATTAACATAAATTTGCTGTAACTATTCGCGTTCCATAATTGTATAATTAAAATGAAAAAAAAAAAATTAATTAATTTTTTTCTCGAAAAACAATGATTTTATGAAAAATATTTTTAAACCAAAGATGTTCATTTCTTTATTTTCTTCAATATTTATTTAATTGATTTTTTGATTTGAAAAAACAAAAAACAGTTAAGGTAAACACCCACTTCCGGTGCACGAAACTTTACCAAAAGCTTTTCTTTTCTTGGGATTATCAAATAAGATTTATGTTCAAAGTTTCATGTTAATTTCTGCATTAGTTTTTTAAATAAAGCGACCACTTCATAATTATAACCTAAAAATGAAAAATAAATTAACCTCTTCACGCCCAGGTTCGCCACACGTGGCAACAAGCGACAAACGAAAACAAACACATTGTACAAAAAAATTACTTCTTTAGCGCTATCTACGGAATATTTTTTCATATTTTTTTGCATAAATGGGAAAGTTTGTGACAGTGAAATCATATTTCGTAGAAAAAGTTAACAACAACAAAGAAGTAATTTTTCATCAAACCTGAGATTAAATCAAAGCAGCATGGGCGCGAAGTGGTTAATAAATTTTTTTCTCGAAAACCAATAATTTTATGAAAAATATTTTCCAACAAAAGATGTTCATTTCTTTGTTGTCTTCAATATTTATTTTAATGTTTTTGTGATATTTTTCATATTTAAAACAATATTGGAAAAAAACAAAAAACGGTGAAGGTAAACACACACTTCCGGTGTATGAAATTTTACCAAAAGCTTTTTAGTTCATTGGATTGTCAAATAAGTTTTATGTTCAAAGTTTCATATAAATTGCATGATTACTTTTTGAGATACAGCGCGCACGGACACACAGACACGCGAGACACACACACACACACACACACAGACACGATTTTTTTTTCTTCAGAAATTGTTGAAATGGCATCTAGGGACCCCAAAACGGATATTTCCGTAAAAAAAAAATTTGAAAAAAATCACGATCACAATACTTTCTCGTACTTCGTAACGGAGAAAGTACAAAATTGGATGAATCGCCTCTTTCAAATTTGATTACTTGAAACTGATTCAGATTTCCTTCTTCGGGACATTAGCTGATCGAGAGGGCTCCCATTATCCTCTCTCATCCCGCTTGAGCGTGGAATTTTTAAATCTGTCGTGAACTTTACGAAAATATCAGTGTTGCTAAGTGTTTATTTTGGGATATTCAATTTTTCATTAAATTCTTTTGAATATTTGTTTCGAGTAAATCCCCACCCCCTTTAGAAACTTTCTGGATCCGCCTGTAATGGTGGGATCGTGAGAAATCACGAAAACATTTTTTTGTAGCTTAAGGGGTAAGACTAGTGTAGGATTTTGGAAAACTCGTTATTTTTCTTTTGCTTAAACAATATTTTAGGGTCTTGTAAACAATATCCAGTTGGTCCTACAGGGAGAAAATTCCCTGGGGTCTACCAAAGTGCGCGAATGAAGAATTAAAGTCCTCGTCAAATTTTAAATCCGTTTTTCTTCAAACTGGGAGGACATATTACTTGAACACCGTTGCATGGGTCGATTTCAAATTTTGACAGTAGCTTCACAATTATATTATTATTATTTCAATTTCGTTACCTTTTATTGTATCTAAACATGTAACTGTGCCATCTTTTGAATATATTATTATTATTATTCTTATTATTAACCTCCAACCACCATATGGCACAGTCGGTAGGATTCGAGTCGATTCGAATTTTGCCATTTTTCTTCCAATATTGTTACATCAGTCATTATTTTAAAATTTATTTTAAAAATTCGAAACCACTCGAAGACATATTCTAGATTTAATAATTTTTATAGTTTCCTACAGAAGAGTTTTGTTTTCGGCCTTAGATGTTTCTGGGGGTTGTTGAAAGTGCGTTAATTTTCAAATGATAATTTTTCCCACAGAATTTTCTGCCTTGGCAATAAAATGTTACTCTGGTGACGATTTTGTTTTTTTTTTAAAGGCAATTTCTTTTATTTGAATGCCGATTTTAGATCCAAAAAGATACTTTGTTATATGATTTATTAAATTAGTGTTGATAATTTTCAATTTTAATATATATTATATAAATCGCGAAAAAACAAACAAAGGTAATTTATGTTTAAGTTGTATATATAGTAAACATCTCCAAAATAGTAAATATTTCAAAAATATTTAACGGTCACCAGTTCTTCAATAATGTGTTTAGATCTGATGGTGACCACACAGATACTGTTGCAGAGAAAACTTTTTATAGCTTGAACACATGCACTGCATTAGTTGCATGGTAATGTACCATAATGCATCATCTTGTAAAATAATAAATCAGTAAAATATAGGAATTACTGATTGAAACATTATGTAAGTCAAATCCCAGGTAGAAATGCTAATTTAAAATTACGTGAATAAATTACAGTTTAGAGTAAGAGTAAACAAAAACCTCTCTGGATTTACGTAATTTGGCCGATAATGCTGTAATAAAAAGTAATAATGAGTGGCACGGTCGATAAATTCGTGTTTGAGGGCATAATTTGATTAGAAAGTGAGCGAGCCGGGGCCCGTAAGTATGCATATTTATAGTGGCGATAGTATCTGGGCACAAAGTACACCAGAGATCATCAGATGATGATCATTGTAACCCGACCATTCCTTAATAACACCCTGGGCGCATTCACCTCACACCTACACTCGCCCATTGTTCAAGAAGAAGACACAAGATTAATATTATATTAAAGATAACACTGTATACTGTAATATAAACTTATGAATTTATAAATACCATTCTTTTTCTGCCTTTTTACTCGTTTCCAGTTGCATCTGAAATGAACAGGAAACGCGCACACACACCGGCAAACACATTCAAGAGATATTTATAATAATTTTTCATTGCTTCAGCTATGAGTCTTTGGTGGTCCACGCACATCGCGAGATAGGAGTGTCCGGATACTTTTTATTTCCACTCATTTATATTACTCGAGCCTTTTGAAATATAGACAATAAAAATTAAATTATCGCCGTTGCGAAATCTCTATTCAGTATTTGATTTTTTTTAGTCGTAGGCTTAAGGATTATTTCATTATATTTTTCCTGGTTCCGGTTGTTATTAAAGAACACGCATTACGCCACATTGATATACGTTGAATATTCATGTATTAATTCAGAAAATATAAGTTACATATAATTAATATAAACAATAGGCTATCAGGCTGTATTTTGTCTATATTAAATTAATTTGACGCATCTTCCACATAGGATTTCTATATCGAAAAGAGTTATTAGTAAAGTGCGGACGTTTGGGTGTCACAAGCTTTCGGCCGAGTATTGTGCGTGATCGATCAGTGTCGGTTACTTAAGGCAGCACACTATAAAATTTCGCACGCACCATACGTATCGTCTATTGCAGCGGCGCGCGCGTTTTGCTGAAGCATTATGGGTTTATCAATAGTTGTTAAGAATTAAATTTTGCTCAATTTTCGTTAGTTTAAAATTAGTGTGTAACACGAAATCACGACAGATAAAACTTTCACATTAGTGAAACACATTACGAAATTAGAATTCCGGTATCGGCCCATTCAGTGTCGGACGCGAGAAATTCATTAGCGGCGCGACGACGATTTCACGAGTAGGTGTCGTCTTGGATGTTGCCCGAACTTGTCCACGGCTCGGCGAGGGGGGTGGTGGGGCACGGGGGGAACCCTCATCCCAATAACAAAACGCATTTAACGTGTACACATTTCTCAATCTCGCACAATGGGAGAATTAATAGATAAAATCGGTCACGCTGCTCTCTCGCTCCTCGGCCCGGACACGTTTAATTCCGACCAAATACAATACAATTAAGGACTGTGTGTGCGCAAATAAGGCGTTTACACACTCGACTTTAATGTTGCTTCATTGCGATCTCATTTTTTTTTTCGTTGTTTAAATGCTTTCTCTTTGAATTACTTCATTGACACGAATTGCTAGAGGAGATGGGCTATGGTAGTAATTAAGGAATAAGGTGTTTATGGTTACTACTGAAGCACCTCATTTTTCGCTTCTTGAAGGAATTGCGTCCTAAGGAGAGTGAATAATTAGGGAAATCGGCGTTATATAATTTTAAACTTTCATTTCAATTGAATGGACAACTACTAAACATCCATAGACTCGAACGGTACGTTTTCGTTTAAAAGCCACTGCCGAGCATGGGACTCGAACCTACAGTGTTTGGCACCGAAAGCACTCCGCCACAGAGCGCCCCGGCTACAATATGCATGAGGATTTTAAATTTGTGCGAATGTGAATTATTTTTATCTATTGACAACTAACGAGTCCAGCCTCATAGGTATTGGTGGAAACAACGACAATTGACGGCCATGAAACCGTCCCTTAATTTCGCGTACTTCTTCTCGTATGTTGTGATGATCAGGGCCGAATTATAACTTTTTTCGCCCTTAGGCAACTCTTATAGCGCCCTCTCTACCATAAAACTTTTAAAATGCTATTAAAATTTGTATTTATACTTAAAAAAATTGTGATGTGGCCATCATGTTACTTTCTCCGACTTGATGGTATCATAGCCATTTATATTTACGTTTTCATGGTTTATTGAATACATATTTTAAAAGTATATCGAGCGTTGCGTAAACTCGGATGAAACTGACGTTTAAAACGTCAAAATTATGAAACATGGAAAAATTATACTTCAAATTCAAAAACTCGCTTTACTCAAGAACTAACGAGATTACGAAAAAAACTTATTCTTTAGAAGTTGTTCATTTTGGCATTCTCTACAATTATCATTCACACAAATTTACTGTAACTATTATCGTTTCATAATTATAAACCAAAAATTGAAAAAAAATAATAATTATTTTTCTCGAATAGCAATGATTTTATGAAAAATATTTTCAAGCAAAAGATGTTTATTTATTTGTTGTCTTCAATGTTTGTTTAACGATTTTTGTGATATTTTTGATATTTAAGAAAATATTGACAAAAAACAAAAAACAGTTAAGGTAAACACTCACTTCCGGTGTGCAAAATTTTACCAACAGCTTTTCAGTTCTTCAGATTATCAGATAAGACGTATGTTCAAAGTTTTATATCAATTGCTCTATTAGTTTTTGAGATACAGCGCACACAGACAGACAGACAGACAGACAGACGGACAGACACACATACAGACACACATGCACACACACACATACACACACAGCCAGACACACACAGACACAATTTTTTTTTCCAAAAATTGTTGAAATGGCATATAGGGACCCCAAAACGGATATTTCCGTAAAAAAATTTTTTGAAAAAAAAAATCACGATCACAATACTTTCTCGTATTTCGTAACGGAGAAAGTAAAAACATTGAATGGAAAAAGTCAACAAATAGGTATACACATTTATAACTACGTTATTTGGATTTCTTAATGGCACAACTATTTTTAATATCAAAAAATCAAGAGCACTAGTTATATCATGATCATTCTTAGCATGGATGAATTATTAAGTCCTTCTTGACTAATGGTATTTTATAAATATGTTTTTGTCCATTTCACAGTAGAAAATTATTTTTCTCCTGACGTATTTGTCATTGGTAGAGTAAATTTTTACAATGATTCTGATAGCGTAATTTTGATTCTTTTAGGAAATATTAGGGGGATTGGGCTTAAGTAATCTCGGTCAGGAGGATGTTTACGTTTTCTTCCCGGTACTAAGTGGTGCGTTCAAATTTATGTTTTTTACATCGTCGATTTTATTACTTGAATATGTTTTCAACATGATTTTAGAAGATACAAATTAAAGAGTTCTTTGTCCGAGATGTATTTTTCGGCGCGGATGTGTTGTTGTTTATTTTAGCGATGTTATTCCGACCGCGAGACCGCGCGTGTACGCGTATGTTAACTTATTTCAACTTCTTGCTCACATTATCTTTTACGATTAAGATTTATCACGCGCTGTTATGATTATTGTGTGAATTACATTCATCAGAATTATTTTGCTGAAAAAAATATTACATTCATTATTTTTATTACAGGACCCATGTACTTATTACAAACTCTCAGTTTTTTTTAATATTGCCTTTCAAAATTTAACACTGCTATTTGAAGTTACTGTTCTGTGTTCATTCATGATTTGGTTAGCAGATCATAGAAAAATAAGTGTATTTTAGACTAAATATAATTTTTAAGGAGTTAAAGGTTCTTCCTGATTCGATCATGGGTGGCTGAGATTCAGAAATGCGGATCCATGATTTGTTTAACATTTGAAGGTTTCCTGTATTCAAACACTCATCGCTTTCAGCAGCCATAAAAAAATCTTTTTCATTCCGACAACGCTGTACGGATGTTTCACTCTCGCCCTCCCGCTCCATTTTTTTCAGAAACCATGCACCTATCGACCTTTTTCATTTTTCTATAGTTCGGAAGTCATGATCACAATGCATGTAGCAGTGACCCTCCGGTCAATAAATTTCAAATCAATGATTTAAAAAAAAATTGTAGATCCCAGAAAAATAAACAACATCAAGGTCAGCCTGTTCTTGTTCTATCCGTCAGGGTCATAATCTGAAGGATCAATATCTTGTACAAATACAAGGCCTCCATTTCTAGCCATGTACAGAAATCTGTTTCTTATGATTATCTTCATGTATGCACAAGTTGTAGTTAGACAGATGTCTGGTATATGTCAATGTTGGCGTAAATAACACTTGCTGCATATCGATGGATAAAATGGTATGGGTTGTCACCCTTCCACTACCATCCATCGATATACAGTAGTGTTATTTACCGACTCTCAAGAAATGACTCGGAGAGTGACAAAAAAAGTTTTTTCTGGAAACCATGTCCAACTTTGACGATGTCTACGGAGTTGGAAAAATTTTGTCGACTCGATCCACCATAAAGGCATTAAAATGTGATCAATTCTCTTTGTAGGACTCACAGAACGAAGTTTCTACGATGATTTGACACTAAGTTATAGGTGTTTGAAAAAAGTGCATTTTGAGGATTTTCGCACAAACTCAGTGACTTTTCGGTGGTTGAAGGGTTCGAAAAGGGATCATTTCAATATGAGTTTACTTCCTTAAAGTAGGGCCAAAATGAATTTTTTTCCCGAAAGAATCATCAAATTTGGTTGAAAAGTCACTGAGTTGTGTGCGAAAAATCTCAAAATGCACTTTTTTTTCAAACACCCATAACTTGGTGCCAAATCGTCGTAGGAACTTCGTTCTTTGAGTCCTGCATAGGGAATTGATCACATTTTAATGCCTTTATGGTGGATCGAGTGAACAAAATTTTTCCAACCCCGTAGACATCGTCAAAGTTAGACATGGTTTCCAGAAAAAAACTTTTTTTTTCACAGGGGCGCTAGAGGGGGGCGGAAGGTGTTACGTTTAGTTTCGTATGCATGACTTTAAAGAAGACACTTTAAAGTTTTTTTTCCCTCAAAGATTCATCAAAATCGATTAAAAAAACACCGAGTTATGGCGGTTTGAAAATGGTCGAAATTTCACGAATTTAAAGTGTTTCATTTTTTTCCTTCAGTATAGTTATTTACATATAGCAAAGTTTAAATTTTTTGAGATAATGAAATGATATACGAAGGGACGGTTTAGGGAATTCGATTGCTTATGTTTTCAGCTTTATTTTCAATTTTTTTCGTTACAAAAAAAAAACAAATTGGCGCCCGGTACTTGATGTCATGTTCTAGAAATATGGTCCCACTGTGTGCATTCTAGCGCCCGAACACAGATCTGTTCTCAAAAATCGACTTCATCTGCCAAAACCACATTAAATTGTGGGACCTTATACCTAAGCAAAGTGAAATAACTTCAAATTCGAAGACACGGTCTACACTTGAACTATGAGTGCGATTTTTTTTTTACTTTGCTCAAAAAAATTGGTTCATATTGATTTTTTTTATATATAGGTAGGTATACGGTCTCAGGAAAAGGATTCTTAAAGAAGATCAAAGTTAGAAGTTTATAGGTGGAACCGTAGTTTTAAAAAATCATGAATCAATCAATCAAAAACACATTTATATGAAAAATTGTTACTATTTGCGCACCCAAAACATGTTAAAACCGATTTTTGGGATCCCTGAACACGAATCTGAGGTTAGATTTAAAAAATTCAAAATGGTGGATACAATATGGCGGACCTAAAAAAAGAACTTTCAGCAATTTCAACCAAAATTTAGGGTTGTCACGGTTCCTAAACATTTATCTGAAGTTAGATTTGCAAAATTTAATATGGTAGACCAAAAATGATGTATTGATCAATTTCAACCAAAATTTAGATGTAAGGGCTTTCAGGGCCGCTGAATACTTATCTGAAAAATTCAAAATATGTATCAACCAATTTTGCGGAAAGAGATTCTGAAGTTAGATTTGTAAAATTAAATATGGTGGACCAAAAATGATGTATTGACCAATTTCAACCAAAATTTAGATATAAAGGCTTTCACGGCCTCTGAACACTAATCTGAAAAATTCAAAATATGTATCAACTAATTTTGCGGAAAGAGCTTCGTAGACGAGTTTATTGGCATCTTGAATAGTTTTATGAAGAGGAGGGTCGCGTTTGAATGGAGCCAATTCGTCGTTAGCCATTTGCACCAGCTCTCAACACCTTCAGGACACTTAGAATGCTGCGGATTCTCGTGAGTTGAACATTTGTGATTAAATGTAGCGGAGATGGCATCTTTCATTTTTTCTGCAGAACCAGACTGCCTTCTGATTTTTGACGAAAACATGAAAAACTACCCAAGGGTCTACCCTTGTTACTTTTGCTCAAAAATTGCATTTGACATGATTTCCTGAGAAAACCAATGGTTGGTTTCTACACGTCTCTGTAAAGACCTCATTAAGACCCATCAGCAAATGCATTTTCACAAGAACAAATATCAATTTCAAGCCCAAAAAAAACTCGAAAATGTAAAAGAATCGAAAAATTCATTTTTTTAATAATCATCCTAGACCATTAAAGTACCCATTCCTTTTCATCACAAGAAAGAGAGAAAGTGATTGTCGTGATTTTATTGTTGCAAAACGATGTAGATAATTAAAATGTGTATTATTAATAACAATTTCTTTTAATCACAATAAAAAAACTGATATTGTTAGAATTATAAGAAACATTCCAACGATCGAAAATAAAAATTCTTCCAGTTCCCCGAACGCATTGTCTCTTTTTAATTAATGTGTACAGATTATAATCGCCGGCAATTAACAAATTCGTGAGCCCCGTGAGTTCCCCCTTAATGTCTTAGAAACCACCGAGTCATCATTCATCATTAACTTTCAACAATTAATTATTGTTCCAAATTCGAATCCTCGAAACCCGAGAGAGAGAGTGAGAGAGAGACAAGACGCAAATGACAAAAGATTTATTGTATCGCTTAAATTATTCACATCGGATTCCTTGTAGGGGTTTCGAATTCGAATAATTATTCTCTATTATTTATTATTATTATTATTATCACTAGTTTTTAATTACCGCCTTGATTATTCACGCTCGCGTCGCGCAATTGCATTTAAATAAATTAATTTTCCGTCGGTGATTGATTCATTTTATTATCGGCGAATACGGTCGTAAAATCGTCGGCCATTTGCATAATTAGTTTTATCGTTGTGTTTATGAAGTGAAATCGGCTGAATACTAATTGGCTTCAATATTTATTAGTCAATAATTACTGCTAAAGTTTTGAATAGTGTATAAAATTGTAAATTGTAAATATAATTAATTGTTTTAATATTTACGTATTGGTAGTTTATTTATTAACCCGCCAATGGTGACCTACTGGTCTGTGAGACCGGGTGTGTCGAATAACTTTATTCTCCGTTATTGTTTTTTGTTGCTATTTCGACTAGCTATATCTTTGTTTTATTGTCAAAGAGCATAAATTTAAAAAAAAAACATGAATTATAGTAACACGTTTCCAAAAATCTTCAGTTGAAAAACCCGGTGCGTGAGACCGGCGTCACCATTAAATTTGCGTCACCAATGGCGGGTAATATGAAATGGATAATAATATTAATAATAATTTTATTTGGTGTCATTACATTACAGTTTACACAAGTCATGATAGGAATCAATAAATAATACATCTTTATTCAGACCAATTTTTAACGGTAATTTGTTTGAGTGTACAATAAAATCGGTTTGGGCTATCGACCTTAGATCTTTCTGCCCTTGAAATAGATATTAATTCTAACAAATTAAAATTATTGAAGCTATAAATTTTAGTTTTAGCAATTTACAGCGAGTTAAGGCTGTTCGATCCGTTCGAAAAATTAAGCGTTTTTGGCACTTGGCTCGTAACTAATTGTGGCGTGATCGATAAAAATGATGTAAAAATATTTTACACAGGGTTACATGAAGGATGAATGTTGATTTCTAAAGAATTATATTTTTTATAAGTATTTCTGATAATGCGCAATTGAATGTTTAAAAATAGGTATTTTGAACATTAAATAAAATTTGAATAAACGATGAAAATCTAAAATGTTTTACTATAGAGGCACAGCTTTATTCTTTAGTAATAAAATCAATTAGGCGAAATTATTTTTTATTTGAAAAATAAGGACCCAATTACGTATGAGCAAGAGATATTCTCATAGATGTTTAAAAATAGGTATTTTCAACATTAAATAAAATTTGAATAAACGATGAAAATCTAAAATGTTTTACTATAGAAGCACAGATTTATTCTTTAGTAATAAAATCCGTTAAGCCAATTTACTTTTATTTGAAAAATAAGGACCCAATTACGTATGAGCTAGAGATATTCTCATACCATCGCGCACTTTTATCCATAACATAATCTATCGGAGAAATCAGTAACAATAAATAATTTACGTGATTTTCAACGTCAGATAGAGGAATAGGTAATAATATTAGTGATGGAGTTAACACCAAAACGGAACGGGTCTTCTAATCTGGCATAATCAGGCTCTTGATTAATAACCGTGCTCGCCGTCAGATCTAAGACAATTAATTACGGAATTGCGCAACTATGATTACGATTATGATTTTCGAATATTTAAGGAGGAGCGCGTTTTCTAATTGTGTTCCTTCAATAGCGCCCGCGTACATACATACGAGATCAATCATTGCGTAAATTTGACATCGAGATCGTTGCCTTTGATAAATTAGCTTACCAGCTTTCTACGGAGAGTGATTAATGCGGGAAATATTTGTATGCACTGTTTGTACTTTTATTTTACGTTAAAGTCACATATTAATTTGATTTGATGTCTCGATCAACCAATGCTATAATCAGAATCATATATTTGTTAGAGATGGGAAAAACTGCTACTTTTGAATCACGTTGCTACCTGTGATTACTACTTTCTAATATCTTCAATGGTCGAATTCAACAATTTTTATTGGAGATATGAATTTTTGTAAATTTTAGTTTTATTTTTCTGAGCACTTGAATGAAACCATCGCAGAAAAAATATAAAACGCGCAAACAAAATTCCATAAAAAATCATCCTCAATGGCCGAAGTATAGCTAATTCAAAATCAATTTGGTTTTTGTTAATTTAACAATTTTTAATAGAGATATGAATTTTCGTAAATTTTAGTTTTATTGTTTTGAGCACTTGAATGAAAACATCGCAGAAAAAATATAAAACGCGCCGACAAAATTCTATAAAAAATCATCCTCAATGGTCGAAGTATAGATAATCCAAAATCAATTTGGTTTTTGTAAATTCAATAATTTTCAATAGAGATGTGGTTTTTTGAAGATTTTCGTTTTATTTTTTTGAGCACTCGTATGAAAACGTCGCAGAAAAAAATATAAAACGCGTAGAAAAAATTTCTTAAAACAATACCTTCAATGGTCAAAGAATCGCTTATTCAAAATTAATTTGGTTTTTGTAAATTCAACAATTTTTAATGGAGATATGGATTTTTGAAGATTTTGGTTTTCATTTTTTGAGCACTTGAATGAAAACATCGCAGAAAAAATATAAAACAAGTAGAAAAAAATCCTTAAAACAATATCTCCAATGGTCAAAGAATCGCTTATTCAAAATTAATTTGGTTTTTGTAAATTCAACAATTTTCAATAGTGATATGGATTTTTAAAGATTTTCGTTTTAATTTTTTGAGCAGTTGAATGAAAACATCGCAGAAAAAAACATAATACGCGTAGAAAAAATTCCTTAAAACAATACCTTCAATGGTAGAAGAATTGCGTATTCCAAATTAATTTGTTTTTTGTAAATTCAACAATTTTCAATAGAGATATGGATTTTTGAAGATTTTCGTTTTAATTTTTTGATCACTTGAATGAAAACATCGCAGAAAAAAATATAAAACGCGTAGAAAAAAATCCTCAAAATAATATCTTCAATGGTCGAACAATCGCGTATTCAAAATTAATTTAGTTTTTGTAAATTCAACAATTTTTAATGGAGATATAGATTTTTGAAGTTTTAAGTTTTAATTTTTCACTTGAATGAAAACATCGCAGAAAAAAATATAAAATGCGTAGAAAAAATTCCTTAAAACAATATCTTCAATGTCGAAGAATCGCTTAATAAAAATCAATTTGGTTTTTGTTAATTAAACAATTTTTAATGGAGACATGAATTTTTTGAAATTTTAGTTTTAATTTTTTGTGCACTTGAAATGAAACCATCGCAGAAAAAATATAAAAAGCGCAGACAAAATTCCATTAAAATGATCCTCAATGGCCGAAGTATAGCTAATCCGAATTCAATTTGGTTTTTGTAAATTCAACAATTTTCAGTAGAGATTTGGATTTTTGAAGATTTTCGTTTTAATTTTTTGAGCACTTGAATGAAAACATCACAGAAAAAATATAAAACGCGCAGAAAAAATTCCATAAAAAAATCATCCTCAATGGCCGAAGTATAGCTACTCCAAAATCAATTTGTTTTTTGTAAATTCAACAATTTTCAATGGAGATATGAATTTTTGAAGATTTATGTTTTAATTTTTTGAGCACTTGAAGGAAAACGTCGCAGAAAAAATATAAAACGCGTAGAAAAATTCCTTAAAACAATATCTCCAATGGTCGAAGAATCGCTCATTCAAAATTAAGTTGGTTTTTGTAAATTCAACGATTTTTAATAGAGATTTGGATTTTTGAAAATTTAAGTTTTATTTGTTGAGCACTTGAATGAAAACATCGCAGAAAAAAATATAAAACGCGCAGAAAAATGTCCTTAAAACAATACCTTCAATGGTCGAAGAATCGCTTATTCAAAATTAATTTGGTTTTTGTAAATTCAACAATTTTTAATGGAGATATGGATTTTTGAAGTTTTAAGTTTTAATTTTTTGAGCAGTTGAATGAAAACATCGCAGAAAAAAAATATAAAATGCATAGAAAAAATTCCTTAAAACACCATCCTTAATGGTATAAGAATCGCTTATTCAAAATTAATTTGATTTTTGTAAATTCAACAATTTTTAATGGAGATATGGATTTTTGAAAATTTTCGTTTTATTTTTTTGAGCACTTGAATTAAAACATCGCAGAAAAAATACAAAACGCAAAGATAAAATTCCATAAAAAATCATCCTCAATGGCCGAAGTATAGCTAATCCAAAATCAATTTGGTTTTTGTAAATTCTACAATTTTCAATAGAGAAATGGATTTTTGAAGATTTTCGTTTTATTTTTTTGAGCACTTGTATGAAAACATCACAGAAAAAAATATAAAACGCGTAGAAAAAAATCCTTAAAAAATATCCTCAATGGTCGAAGTATCGCTTATTAAAAATCAATTTGGTTTTTGTTAATTCAACAATTTTTAATGGAGATATAGATTTTTGAAGTTTTAAGTTTTAATTTTTTGAGCACTTGAATGAAAACATCCCAGAAAAAATATAAAACGCGTAGAAAAAATCCCTTAAAACAATACCTTCAATGGTCGAAGAATCACTTATTCAAAATTAATTTGGATTTTGTAATTTCAACAATTTTCAATAGAAATATGGATTTTTGAAGATTTTCGTTTTAATTTTTTGAGCACTTGAATGAAAACATCGCAGAAAACATATAAAACGCGTAGAAAAAAAAATCCTTAAAATAATATCTTCAATGGTCGAAGAATCGCTTATTTAAAATTAATTTGGTTTTTGTAAATTCAACAATTTTTAATGGAGATATGGATTTTTGAAAATTTTAGTTTTATTTTTTTGAGCACTTGATGAAAACTAAAATTTAAAAAATAAATATTAATTTTGTCTTACTCAATTTTTTTGAATTCTTTCTGCATAATACCTGTGCTACAGATATCTACCAATTCCTGCAAATCAAATTTTTTTCACGTATTTTTGTACATACAGATTAAGCAGGTGTGTAAAAACAATTAAGATGGCAAAAATAAAATACACTCAACAGGAACGGTAGTAACTGATCATGAAAAAAAAAACTGTATCGCCTGAAAAAAAAAACAGAAACATGAATGGCACTCGTTTTATTCAATAACATAAAACCGCTGCGGACTGACCACGTCCATATACATATTTTCTCCGCGCTTCGAGAGATGAAAAAAATGCACGCGGTTCAGTAGTCACATTATAGTTTTATGATTATTATTTTCGTTTTCAGTAATTTATTAACAAAAATATGAGGCAACCCGACGTTAAGTGTCATAAACATGCTCTTAATGACGACCAGTTTATTTATAATTTATTCGAATTTTATTTTAATCTCTGAAATTTTATTACAATGTTTTATAATCATGGTTTAATAAGCCTTTTGATGCTTTAAGCCACACCACAAATATTACACCGGACGCTACATAATACACACTTTTATTACTAATAACAACGGCCGTCCTCGATGCTGTTTCTTCTTCTTCTTCTCCTTCGTCTACGTCGATGCGTGCATTTGAGACCTCCCTAATACGAACCATTTCAAATTTACATTCCATAACACTTTATTCCACCAAGGAAATTTAAGAATGACAATAAGTCAAACATAATCAGTTTAGACAACTTTAATAATTAACCAATATATTGCCAATTTTGTATAAACGTTGTCTATATATGTAAAAGGAAAAAAAGATAAATAAAAGTGTTAATAACTTACTTAAGTAGGTAATTTTAATCCTTTCTTGTTTATTCTTGAAAAAACAAGAACTGAAATTAAAAGTTTTTTTGCGAAACATATTTTAGAAATTTGATTTTGAAACAATTTATAACGTTTTCAATTTAGAAAAGTAAAATTTCACCTGATTTTCTTCAAAAATAAAAAAAAAACATTAAATTTTACTCTGAAAAAACTTAAATAAAAATTAAAAATTAAAATATGGGTATATACTCCACAAATGTTTAGAATTTAAGGATATTCACGAAATTTCACTATGAATTAATTTAGAAACGATTTATTACTTTTTAAATTTGGAAAAGTAAAATTTCTTATGATAAACATTAAAAATGTGAAAAAAATATTAAATGCCGCTCCAAAAAATTCAATAAAATCGATATTCTCCACAAATATTTAAAATTTAAGGCCATTAAAGAAATTTTACTCTAAATTAATTTTGAAACGATTTTTTATGACTCTAAATTTTGAAAAGTAAAATTTCACGTGGTAAACTTTAAACATTTGAAAAAAAATTGTATTTCACTTAAAAAAAATCAATAAAATCAGTATTCTCCACAAATAGTTTGAATTTAAGGTTATTTAATATATTTTACTGTAACTTCATTTTGAAACGAATTATGTCTATTTCAATTTGGGGAAGTAAAATATCACATGGTAAACTTTAAACATTTGAAAAAAATATATTTCACTCTAAAAAAAAATTAAAAAATCTGTATACTCCACAATATTATAATTTAAAGATAATTAAGAAATTTGACTCTAACCTAATTTTAAAACGGCTTATGACATTTTCAATTTGGAAAAGTAAAATTTCACATGATAAAATTTAAAAATGTGAAAAAAATAAAATATTAAATTTCACTCTAAAAAATTAAATTAAATCAGTGTATTCCACAAAATTTTAGAATGTAAGAACATTCAAGGAATTTTATTCTCACCTAATTTTGAAAGGTGTAATTATTCTTTAAAATTTGGAAAAATAAAATATTACATGATTTACTTTAAAAATTTGAAAAAAATATTAAAGTTGGCTCTAAAAAAAATCAATACAATCCGTATGATCGGAATACTCCACAAATGTTTAAAATTTAAGGTTATTTAAGAAAATTTAATTTAAATTAATTTAAAAAAAAATTATAACTTTTTCAATTTGGAAAAGTAAAATTTCACATGGTAAACAACATTTGAAAAAATATTATATTTCACTCAAAAAAAATTAATAAAATCAGTATTCTCCAGAAATGGTTAGAATTTAACAATATTGAATATATTTTACTCCAACTTAACTTTGAAACGAATTATGTTTTTTTTTCAACTTGGGGAGTAAAATAATTCACACGATAATCTTTAAAAATTTGAAAAAATATTATATTTCACTCTAAAAAAAATCAATAAAATCTGTATACTCGACAAATGATTAGAATTTAGGAATAATTAAGAAATTTGACTCTAACTCAATTTTAGAACGACTTATGACATTTTCAATTTGGAAACGTAAGATTTCACATGAAATGCGAATAAAATATAAAATATCTCACTACAAAATTCAATAAAACCTGTATTCACCACAAATGTAATAATTTAAGTAATTTTGAAACCAATTATCACTTTTTCAATTTGGAAAAGTAAAATTTTACAAGAGAATCTTTAAAAATTTGAAAAAATTCATATTTCACTTTCTAAAAAAACAACAAAATCTATTTACTCCACAAATATTTATGAAATTAAGGATAAATAAGAGATTTTACTCTAACTTAATTTTGAAACGACGTATAACTTTTTAAATTAGGAAACGTAAAATTTCGCATGATGAAATTTAAAAATGCGAAAAATATATAAAATATCACTCTACACAATTTAATAAAATTATTCAATACAAATGTTTAGAATTTAAAGCCATTCAAGAAATTTTGAAACAAATTATCACTTTTTAAATTTGGAAAAGTAAAATTTTACAAGATAATCTTTAAAAATTTGAAAAAGTTTCATATTTCACTTTAAAAAAAATCAAGAAAATCTATATAGTCCACAAATATTTAAGAATATAAGGATAATTAAGAGATTTTACTCTAACTTAATTTTGAAACGACGTATGACTTTTTAAATTTGGAAACGTAAAATTTCACATGATGAAATTTAAAAATGCGAAAAAAATATAAAATATCACTACACAATTTAATAAAATTAGTATTCACCACAAATTTTAGAATTTAAAGCCATTCAAGAAATTTTGAAACAAATTGTCACTTTTCAAATTTGGAAAAGTAAAATTTTACATGATAATCTTTAAAAATTTGAAAAAAATTCATATTTCACGCTAAAAAAATCAATAAAACCTATATACTCCACAAATATTTAAGAATATAAGGATAAGTAAGAAATTTGACTTTAACTTAATTTTCAATTTGGAAAAGTAAAATTTTACAAAATAATATACTCCACAAATATTTAAGAAATTAAGGATAATTAAGAAATTTTACTCTAACTTAACTTTGAAACGACCTTTGACTTTTTAAATTTAGATACGTAAAATTTCACATGATAAACTTAAATTGTAAGAAATATTAAATTTCACTCCAAAAAATTAAATTAAATCAGTGTATTCCACAAAATTTTAGAATGTAAGAACATTCAAGGAATTTTAGTCTTACTTTGAAAGGTGTAATTATTCTTTAAAATTTAATAATATAAAAAAATAAAATATTACATGATAAACAAAATTTGAAAAAATTCTTAAATTGTTCCCTAGAAAAATTCAATAAAATTAGTATACTCCAGAAATAATCAAAATTTAAGGATATTCAAGAAATTTTACTCTAACTTAATTATGAAACGAATTCTGTCTTTTTTTAATTTGGAAAAGTAGAAAATCACATGATAAACTTTAAAAATTTCAAAAAAATATTAAATTTTACTCTAAAAAAAAACAATAATATCTGTATACTCTGCAAATGTTAATAATGAAGGATATTGAAGAAAATATACTCTGACTTAATTTCTGAATAATTTATAACTGGAAAAATTTGGGAAAAATAAAATTTCACGTGATAAACATAAAAGATTTGAAAAAAAGTGAATTTCACTCTAAAAAATTGAATAAAAATCAATATACTCCACAATTTTTTTAATATTTAAGGACATTCAAGGAAGTTTACTCTAACTTAATTTTGAATCGTGTTATTATTGTTTTAAATTTGGAAAAATAAAATATTACATGATAAACTTTCAAAATTTGAAAAAATTCATAAATTGTTCCCTAGAAAAATTCAATAAAATTAGTTTACTCCAGAAATGTTCAGAATTTAAGGATATTCAAGAAATTTTACTCTAACTTAATTATGAAACGAATTCTGTCTTTTTTTTAATTTGAAAAAGTAGAAAATCTTACGATAAACTTAAATTTCACTCTACAAAATTAAATTAAATCAGTGTATTCCACAAAATTTTTGAATATAAGAACATTCAAGGAATTTTAGTCTAACCTAATTTTGAAAGGTGTAATTATTCTTTAAAATTTGGAAAAATAAAATATTACATGATTTACATTAAAAATTTCAAAAAAATATTAAAGTTCACTCTAAAAAAATCAATACAATTTGTATGATCTGCAAATGTTTATGATGTAAGGATTTTGAAGAAAATATACTCTAACCTAATTTCGAAATGATTTATGACGTTTTAAATTTGTAAACGTAAAATTTTACGAGATAAACTTAAAAAACATTGAAAAAACAATATTAAATTTAAAAAAAAATCAATAAAACCAATATATTCCACAAATGTACAATGGATCATGCAAGGTTAGAATCAGATAAATCCTTTCTGACCCGTTTAAAATCCTACAAGATGTACCGCAAGGTTCTTTCTTATCACCCCTTCTGTATAATCTATTCTGTCACGACTTATATAATCCCAACCCCACGTATTTTGATCCATCACAAATTGATTTTTTGTAGAATCATGATTGTGAATTGTGGATGAAACTAGGAAATACAAAGTTCTTTTCTCGGACCACCTTTTTTTAATTTTTCAAAAGGGTCCACAGCTCCAAGTTAATTTGATTTAATTTAAATATTGGATTGATGAGGCCTGTTACTTGGTGAAATTCCATAATATATGTGGTAAGTAAAACACGTGTGTTGAGAATTTTCACAAATGTGACGAAACATATGTCGCAGTGTTTCGACACTAAAAATTTGTGAAAATTCTCAACACACGTGTTTTACTTACCACATATGATTTAATTTAATTTTAAATTATTACGAACTCATTCGCAAGATAAAAAGAATGAATTAAACAATCATAACTCTCATTCTGATTATTTGTATTAACAAATAGCATCTTTAATGTATTCCCTACTATTAGCTGCTTTGACCCCTATGTCCCTACTCTCCAAGTTGCCCAATTAACTCTCCAATCTTCATTAGACGCCATCCAATCCTGGTGCTCCAAATGGCGTGTAAAAGTCAACCCCTTCAAATATAAATTATTTATTTCCATAAAATCACACTTAATACCCCCTCTATCAATATAAACAACACAATCGTTCATTCCACCTCTACTTGTAATTACCTAGGCATCCTATTTGCCTCCAAACTCTCCTTCATACTAAATGCACAATCTGTAGAAAACAAAGTCAAAACTAGAGTCCCACAGCATTAAATTAGTCAATTTTAAAATGACGAGGCAGGAATTTTAACCATTGACTTTATCCTGGTGATTCTTAACCTCTAAAATCTATATGGATTTTGATTTGTACAAAATATTTTCAAAGGCAATTATTTTAGAATAATAACTTTTGTCGTAGTTATTTAATGTATTGTAATTTTTATTTGAATAAAAATTAATCAAACATGTATTTAGTTAAAATATTTTATATTTACTATTTTTTTTATATCTTTAATTAGTTAGGAATTGCTATGTTGCATATTCTCTTTAAAGACTGCTTTTAGAAATACATATTATTAAATCATTAACCTATTTTTGAAGAGTGATACCAATATGTTTTGAAATCAAAGTAATCCCCACCGTGTTGTTCTGTTGTATCAGTATATGCGTATTGTGTGAAGGGTGAGGTGGTTAAATTATGGGGGCCATAAATAACCGTATCGAACAAATATTTGACGGTCGCCTTTATTGTTCTATTAAAAAGTCAAAATGTATCTTTGGTTTTTTATAAATGGTTTGGTCGCGCGGTAGGCGAATGTCCCAGACTGGAACTGGCTCGGCGGGCAGCTATTGTCCGCTCTCTGCAGAGGAATTCCATGAGGTGTGACAGCAACACACACACCAACCAACCATCCACCATTCCTTCCATCTTCCCCCTTACCTTCCACACACATACATTCCACCTCATAATCAGTTATGCATATTAAGTTAGTTAAGCTCATTATTATACCCGCGGAGTCTTGTTATTTATACACGACAGTATTAAACGTTCCAATACACGTGTATCTACATACATATGCATCTGCATGTCCGTGTATTCTAACCGCCACTACATGTGTTAAGAAGATTAACAGGATTCTGTAATTACCCTTTTTTTTCACTCGCGACTACTTTTTATTCAAATCGATCGTAAATAATTCCGCGCGCTGAAAATGCTTGAAAAATGTTTTGTTGGTTCGTGCTGGTGTTGCCACAGCCGGCTACGGAGAATCAAGTCGCAAGTCTCGTACTGGTTCGATTATCTCATTTCCGATATCCGCGACTGTGACAGAGCTGCAATTAGTTACCTAATGGCTCTCTCCTCTTTTTCTTTTCAGGCTCACCTATCTGGACGTGCTCACTCCACTACCTTTCATTTCACACTATCTTTATCGCCTCACACTATTTACCTCCGAAGAACTTCCAACATTTATTTTCGCTATTTCTATATATCGATTCTCTCATTCAATCATGTATCAAACATCTGTATTAAATAAGTTTTACTTTTAATTCTATTTTTATTAATATATTTTTTAGGCCCTTAGGCAATGCATTATTTTGGGCCCTTTAGTTTTACATATACGAACCGAACGACAAGATGCCAAAAACTTCTTACATGGGTAAGTCACAAATCAGTCTATATTTTTCACTTGGTTTCAAGGAGATTGACTGAAAGCCATTTTCCTATCAAAAACTGCGGTGTCCTTTCATTTTATAGTGAAAATTCCAGGATTTGGTTTCAAATGATATTTTTCGACAGTTATTTCACTTATTCACACACACACATCGTGCTAAATATACTATATTTTTTAATCTGTAGTACAAGACATTTATTTATCGCTATCGTGCACAAACAAAATTTCATTCGTGAAAACGAAAACAATTTCGTCGAAAACTTAGGACTTATGAGTCAAAAAAACACAAAATGGATTTTTTTAAACACCCCTAACTTGGTGCCAAATCGTCGTAGGAATTTCGTTCTTTGACTTCTGCATAGGGAATTGATCAAATTTTAATGTCTTTATGGTGGATCGAGTCGACAAAAATTTTCTAACTCCGTATACATCGTCAAAGTTGGACATGGTTTCCTGAAAAAACTTTTTTTTTCACAGGGATGCTAGAGGGGGGCGGAAGGGGTTACGCTTAAGTTCGTATGCATGAATTTAAAGAAGACACTTCAGTTTTTCGCCCTCAAAGATTCATCAAAATCGATTAAAAATTCACCGAGTTATGGCGGTTTGAAAATGTTCGAAATTTCACGAATTTCAAGTGTTTTATTTTTTTTCCTTCAGTATACTTTATATTTATAAAAATTCTTTATAAATCCTGTAATAATTGTTAATGTAAATGTTATAATTTCATAATTAGTAATCCAAAATAATACATTTTTATTTATTTCTTGAAAATCACGTAATTTACGAAACATATTTATGAAAGAAAGTTATTTCATTGCCGTCAACAATTGTATTTTCTAATATTTTTCACATTTAAGAAATATTGGCAAAAAACAAAAAAAAAGAAACGTTTATGATAAAGTCCCATCTCTCGAGTCCGAAATTTTACCAAAAACTTTTCAGTTCTTCGGATTGCAATATAAAGCTTATGCTCAAAGTTTCATTTGATAAATTTATAGTTTTTGAGATAAATGCAGACAGTCTTGTACAAACACACGCACGAATACACACACCCACTAGATAACGTTTGACTAGTTTTAACATCGTCTTTTGTCTTAATTTTCACCCTCCAAACGTTTTTTCAACCACAGTCAATCGTTACGGAAATAATATTTGTTTGCAGTTTCCTGGACGTAGGCGTTGAAAAACAACGAAAACCGAAAAGCCAGGTTAGCTTTGTTGCCCGTTGATCACAAGCATAGCAGCAAGAGCCTCCGCAAAATTCGCAGCAACAGCAGGAAGCGCGGCGACAGCAGCAGGTGGCTGAAACACACCACGGGCAGCAAGTGGAAGCACACGGGCTGCACCAGCTGGCAGAGGAAACGCATAGGCAGCAGAAGCAACTGCAGTAACAGCAGCACCAACTGCAGCAACAGCAGCGCCAACAGCAGAAACAGCAGAAACAGCGGAAACAGCAGAAACAGCAGAAACAGCAGAAACTGCAGAAACTGCAGAAACAGCAGAAACAGAAACAGCAGAAACAGCAGCAACAGTACCACCAGAACCAGCAGATGCATCCGCCCGCCAGCCAACAGCACCATCACCAGATCACGTTTCGATCGCCCGTGACGCAAAAAGGTAGGCTGATAGTGCAGGCATGACAGTCTACCAGGTGTATGCATAAATTTTTTCCCGTTTTTTTTTGTACCAAAAAATCCGCAATTTTCAAGCGAAATTGATTTTTGTTTTATTCAAAATATTGGCCATTGGCTTCTACATATTTCACCCATCTTTCAGGTAACTTATGAATACCATGCCAGATAAACTGCTTGTATTTTGTGGCAAAGCATTCGTCGATCCATTTTCCAACTTCCTCGAAATTTCTGAAGTGCTGCTCTGCGAGCGCGTGCCCCATTGGTGCGAAGAGGTGATAGTCAGATGGCGCCAGTTCTGGCGAATACGGCGGGTGCGGAAGGATGTTCCATTCAAGCGATTTCAAGGTTTATTTCACCATTTGCTGTGTCGTGTAACAAAATCACTTTGCCATGTCTTCTGGCCCATTCCTGTCGTCTTTCGATTAATCTTTAACATGTTCTAATCGATGGAGCGTGTTCACCATATGTTTCTGCCAGCAAACTTTGACTTTCGGAAGCCTTTTTCTTTTGATTAAATAAGACAAGCAATGCGTGCCGCAAATGTTCTTTTTCAGGCACAAAACTCGACATGATCACTGAACAATCAAACAAAGACGCTAGTTTTTGACGGTCTAAAATTGTGTGTGTAGTTTAATATCAGACGAACAAAATGACGTATGTGTTTTTTCTATTAGTTGTTTAGTTCAAAAATGAGCCATCTCTTAGTTAAACCGGAAAACACCTTTGCATACACCTGGCATGCCTTCTTTGCATAGACATGGCGCAAGGAGTACAAGAAGAATCACCATGAGGAGAACGTCGCCTTCGCCGAATAATAATAATAATAATAATAAATTACTTTATTTCTTGCGTACAAGAAAAAGGCGAAGTATTGAATATCACTGTTCTTCCACCTAATTATCCAAGAAGTGTGCGGAAAGTTGGAAGATCATGTTGGACAAGGAAAAGAAACAATTCCACGAGATAGCCGAGAAGGACAAGAAGGGTTACGATAGAACTTCTCCCATCCAAACAGCGAAACGCTGAGAAATAAGAAGAGGAAGCAGATCACGGATCCAAATGCACCGAAGAGATCTTTGTCCGCTTTCTTCTGGTTCTGCCCCGACGAGAGGGCTAAGGTGGAGGGCGTCAAGACTAAGTATAGAGTCGGAAATATTGCCAAAGAATTAGGTAGGAGGTGGTCAGACGCCGAGCCAAAGACGAAATCTAAATGCCAGGCGATTGCAGAGAAAGACAAGTACGTTATGAGAAGGAAATTGCTTCTTACAAAAAGAGGCATCCATTGATGCAGCCAACTCCTGTACCTGAACCAGAGGAGAGGAGGAGGAGAAGGAGAAAGAGGAGGAGGAAGAGGAAGAGGAGGAGGAGGAGGAGGAGGAGGAGGAGAAAGAGGAGGAGGAAGAGGAAGAGGAGGAGGAGGAGGAGGAGGAGGAGGAGGAGCAGGAGGAGGAGGAGGAGGAGGAGGAGGAGGAGGAGGAGGAGGAGGAGGAGGAGGAGGAGGAAGAAGAAGGACGAGGACGATTAGTCGATCAAAAACCGCGCATCACGTCTAATTCATTCCTCTGATATGTACATATTAGAGGCATGGAATAACAGGAAGGGACAAGGCATGTTGACAAATTGATATAGATCGCCATCTGTGATTAGCGGCGTGAACTAACACCAACACATGCACACAACCAATACGTGCGTGTGTGTGTGTGTGTGTACAAATATTTTTTCGTACTACACTAAAATAAGTTAAATATTGGTAATCAAAAACACCTGATTTTACTTTTTTTACCATTTATATTGATTAAACATTATACTTCAAAAGTTTTGGGTATTCTCATTTCGAGAATGTTCGTGTGAACAAAACTAGTTTCAAGTTGTATAATATTTATTCTACTTAATATAAAAGGTAAAGCATAGTGATTTTGTTTACCAATATTTACCTTGTTAATAATGTATCATCAGGTGATGTACACATACATTTTGTACGTATTTTTCTAAAAGGCTAACACAAGAAATGATTGTTTTATTCGTCCTCGATTTTCGCTCTGTTTTACATTCAACGTTTCAAATAACATGGGAAATTACACTGCATGTAGATAAATTTTACCGAAAAAGCGCCATCTAGTGTTACCAACAAACATAATTTACAGAAATCCATCTAATTTCTATTGTGGCGCCATCCAATATTAGCGGCGTAAAGCTGCCCTGTTTCCCATATCTCTTGTCATACCCCTGATTAGAGGTGAGTAAGTCATCAACGAGTCGATTAAAAGAGTCGATTCTTAGAAATGAGTGGAAAGTGTAAATTTCCTGAAAGTTTTAAGGGTAAATTGGAAACATTTTCGAAGTGAGAACCTTTTTCTTGCTCTCTTTTTCCAGACATACTTTCAAAAGAGTCATTCACTTCAACCCAGTCGACTCTTCACGACGAGTCGATTCATAAAAAATAGTCATGTCACCCATCTCTAGTATATATCTAATTGAAGCCTATAAAAAATGCACTTGCGCCTCAACAAATTTCAATTTCAAGCCTCTGACGAGCATTCAAAGTAATTTCGAAAATGTAAAACATTTGAAAAAAAAACCTAGACCATTTTACTCGTACATTCTTTTTCTATCGGCAGAACGAGACGAATCGATTACAGTTTTCAAATTTCGTCTAGTTGTAATAATAGAAAAGTTTGTCAGTTTGATAATAAAAAAAAATTATTAAAAAACGAGTTCAATAAGTGCGATTTTTTCGTACGCGTCTAAAACTCGAGCTATGCTCGTCGTTTTCTAAGCGGACAAGTGCGAAAAAAGGTCTTATGAACGAGTTTTTTACTGTATTTTTTCTATTTTGCTCATTTTATTCCATTCTTAAATTAAAAAGTCGCCCTTACATATTTAGAAAATTGTATAGTGGTTAGTAACACTGATAACTGACATTTCAATTTGAAATTAGTTTGCGATTTCCACACATCGCATAACCTCAAAACTATCTCGCCGAAAATTTAGCACAGGTTGACGGCTCTGAAATTTAGAAAAATTGATATTACCGCACTGAGCGAGCTCTTAATGAACCCATATGAGTGCGTTAATGACTCCGTTTTAAACGCAAAATAGAAAAAACAAATTTTCGGAATTTTATAATTTTTTAGCAAAAATTTTTGGAAAAAATATATTTTTTAGACTTTGAGTGGCCCTCGCGGCCAAACGAAGACTCCATATTTAACGCGGTTTACAAATCCGTACTCCTTGTATGCAAATGAGTCGGATTTAATTAAATTTGGCGATTTGAATTTTTTGACTAAAACTCCCCTTGTTACTTTTGCTAAAAAATTATATTTGAAATGATTTCCTGAAAAATCCACTAATTTGATTCGGAGTTTCTACAAGTAACTGCTAAGATCGCATTAAGATCCATCAGAAAATGTACTTGCGCAAGAATAAGTGTCAATTTGAAGCCCGTGGTGCTTTCGCTAAGAAAACTTAAAAATAGAAAAAATCGGAAAAATCAACTTCTTTATTAACACTATTTAACAATTTGTTTCTGGGTGCAAAATGTTGTTTCCTGATTCGTTAGACCAAAAATAAATAAAAAATAGCAACCATTCGATGAAAACTTTGCTTTCGTGCTCATGGCAACGATACTATGAAATTCCATTTCTGTAATAACACTTTAAAATTTGACAGAACTAAACGTAGAAACGCCAACCTAATCTAACTAAAATAGCAAAAAAGTTAGGTTAGCATGTTAGTTTAATTTTTTTAGGAAAAAATCATCGATTTTTAGACTTTGAATGGCCATGGCGGCAAATCGAACGCAGTTTGCAAATCCGTGCTACTTGTGTGCAAAGTTCAAAGCTTTTGAGTTCCTCGGGTTGTCAAATAAGACTTTTGTTTTAAATATAACAGCATGTTTCTACAACTGAATTTGAAAAAAATATTTTTAAAATTAAAGATCATTCCATATGTTTATTTATGATATGCATGCAAGTGAAGAGTGTTCAAATGTTAGTCAAATATTAAAAAAAAAATATTAATAACAATAAAAAACATCAAATATAATATCAATATAATAATCGATTATTATCTGGATGTAATAATCGAATATAATATCGATATAATAATCGATTATTATCTGGATATAATAATATCGATACTACTAAAAGTAGTACTGAAAATAATCTATGCAAAAATCGATTATATTGGTCAAAAATAATCGATTATTAAAATATTTCTATTGTTCCTACCACTGCTTCAAACATTTTAGATTTGATATAAAGGCAACATAATGATGGTGCAATATAAGTGGAATTTATTAGTACAGCACAAAATAAGTAAAATAAAATATAGAGCACATAATTTAAGTTAAGCAATTAGTATTGACCCACGTACAATTAAATTCTTTTACCAGAAATTCGTTTTTTTTTACTTTCTCCGTTACGAAGTACGAGAAAGTATTGTGATCGTGAAAAAAATTCCAAAATTTTTTTCTTACGGAAATATCCGTTTTGGGGTCCATAGATGCCATTTCAACAATTTATGTATTTTTTTTGTGGCTGTGTGTGTGTGTCTGTGCGCGCTCTATCTAAAAACTAATAAAGCAATTGATATGAAACTTTGAATATAAGTCTTATTTGATAATCCGAAGAACTGACAAGCTTTTGGTAATATTTCGTACACCGGAAGTGTGTGTTTACCTTAATAATTTTTTGTTTTTTCCAATATCTTCTTAAATATAAAAAAATATCACGAAAACATTTAAACAAATATAAAGACAACAAATAAATGAACATCTTTTGTTTGAAAATATTTTTCATAAAATCAGTGTTAATAATAATTGTAGAGAATGTCGAAATGAACAACTTATAAAGATTAAGTTTTTTCGAAATCGCTTTAGTTTTTGAGTATGCAGGATATTTTTTACATCTTTTATAATTTTGACGTTTTAAACGTCAGTTTCATCCGAGTTTACAAAACGTTCGATGTACATTTAAAATATGATTGTAATTGAAAATAAACCATGAAAGCGTAAATATAAATGATACCATCAAGTCTGAGAAAGTAACTAGATGGCCACATCACCATTTTTTTTAATTAATACAAAAATCTCAGAATGACACGATTTCCAATGATACAGCCGTAAATATTAGAATCCGTATCCGTCAGTTGATTATCACATAACAAACGTTCACTAATTTGCATAAATAAGTGTGCGTTATTGTGATTGTGATATAGATTTCTGGTATCGAATAAATCAGTGTAATCAGGGAAGGAAATCAATAATCGGAGAGCTTAGAGCCGAAACCCTAATGAAGGCGCAGATAGAGAATCTCGAAACGCCTTTCAAAAACCTTTTAATCTATAATCAAAAACACTTTGCATTGGCATTCCGAATATGTACACTCTTATTGTGTTTTTTCGTTCCCTCTCTCTCGCCCGCTCGGCGTGCTCGTGGCATCGAAGATCGTTTCTAATAGAATGATTAAACAAAATATAAAAACACAATTAATTATATCGGATAGATGTTATCTGAGATCTCGTGTGCCCCAGGTGTCCCGGTCTGGATGGGCTTGGAGTCGGAGCGCCCCTCTGCCCCCCGTACACCCCCCCACGCGCACGTCACTCATACATACATACAGAACTGATTTGGGCTGATTTCTGGTCGTGCCTTGGTTAATTCCACGTGATATATCGACTCGCTTTCTTGGATAATATAGTGCTAACTTAACTAATTTATTGTAAACACACGATCGACTTTCATGCACTAATATCGATTTATTATGCACGCCCACCTCCATTACACATCCTACAACTCAAGGCGCAATTCGATCACAAAGACCATTTCTTTTCTCTCCGTTGCTGAAGAAATTAGGTCGCCACATCGAATTTTCTTACGAATTATTGAGATCATTAATTGTCGATAAATAACGTTGCATGATGTTATATTTTTTTTGTACATTTAAAATGTATAATCCTACACGTGATAATTATTACATGATTGTTCATGGGCGTGTGTGTGTAAATTTGTTTAAGAAATAAGTATGTAACCAAAACTACTAATGTACACTCCAAATCCTGATGAAAAATTAGATTTTAGAAAAAAATGGACATTATACATTTTTTATTGACTTTAACTCAGCAATGATAATAAGATAATAAAGTCATGAGCGCCTCGTGGAAAATTTTGATGGTAGAGCCACTTGGCATACACAATATATCTTACCGCCTCCTTTTTGAGGAAAGAAAAATCAACCATTAAAAACGTTTTCTTGTTGCAAAAGCACTAAAAGAATTAAATAAAGACAAAAAATAGCCCGCATTTAATCTGTAACATCGTTCTTCGTCCACGAAAATAAATTAAACGACGAATTGTATTTTGTAACATTACCTCCTTTCTAAGTGCCAAACAAGACATTTTCAAGTACCAAAATTGACAATGACATTTTCCAACTGCCAAAAATGATCATTTTCGAATGGTTCAAAATATTACCATTGTCAACTGCGAAAAACGACAATTTTTAGGTGTCAAAAATTAAAAATTTGAATTGCATAATTTCGCAATTTTCAGGTGTCAAAAATGAAAAATTTGAATTGCCAAATTTCGCAATTTTCAATTGTTAAAAAAGGTAATTACCAATAGTTTAAAGTGAACATTTTTAAGTGCAAAAAAAAACAACTACAAACTGACCATTTTCAAGTGCCAAAAAAGACATTTTCAAGTACCAAAATTGACGACATTTTCTAACAGCCAAAAATTATCATTTTCGAATGCTATAAATGGTTCGAATATTACCATTGTCAACTGCTAAACACGAATTTTCAAATGCAAAAAATGACATTTTCTAACTGCCAAAAACGATAATTTCAACTGTCAAAAATGATCATTTTCGAGTGTCATAAATGACAATTTTCAAGTTTTAAAAATGACCATTCTCAACTGCCAAAAACGACAATTTTCAAGTGCCAAAAATGCCAATTTTCAAGTGTCAAAAAAACAGTTTTCAATTGTCAAAAATGACCATTTTTAACTGTGCAAAATAACCATTTTCATGTGCAAAAAAGTCAAAATTCACAATTTTCAAGCCCCAAAAATGGCATTTTCCAAGTGTTTTCAACTGTTAAAATTCTCATTTTTGAGTGCCATAAATGACAATTTTCAAGGTTCAAAAATTACTATTTTTCAGCTGTTAAAAAAGACAATTTTCAACTAACAAAATTACAATTTTCATCCGTGGAAAGTGCCGAAAAAGATATTTTCAAAAGACCAAACTTGACAATCATTAAGTGCCAAAAAAGACATTTTAAAGTGCCAAAATTGACGACATTTTCCAACAGCCAAAAATTATCATTTTCGAATGCCATAAATGGTTCAAATATTACCATTGTCAACTGCTAAACACGACAATTTTGAGGTGCCAAAAATGAAAATTTTTAAATACAAAATGTCACAATTTTTAACTGTTAAAAAGGGCAATTACCAACACTCTAAAATGAACGGTTTTAGGTGTCAAAAAGGCAATTTTTAACTGTACAAACCGACCAAAAAATACATTTTCAAGTACCAAAATTTTCAACAATTTTCAAGTGCAAATAATGACATTTTCCAACTGCCAAAAACGATAATTTCAACTTTCAAAAATTATCATTTTCGAGTGCCATAAATTCAATTTTTTAAGTTTCAAAAACGGCCATTTTTAACTAAGCAAAATAACCATTTTCATGTGCGAAAAAGTCAAAATTCACAATTTTCAAGGGGCCAAAAATTACATTTTCCAAGCTTCAAGAACGATAGTTTTAAACTCTCAAAAATTATCATTTACGAGTGCCATAAATGACAATTTTCAAGGTTAAAAAACTGTCATAAAAGACAACTTTCAAGTGTCAAGAATGACAATTTTCAACTGTACAAAGTGCCAAAAAAGACATTTTCAAGTGCCAAACTTGATAATCATCAAGTGCAAAAAAATACATTTTCAAGTGCCAAAATGAACAATCTTTAAGTGCCCAAAAATGACATTTTACAACTGTCAAAATTTATCATTTTCAAATGCCATAAATGGTTAAAAAATTACCATCGTAACTGCCAAAAACGACAATTTTCAAGTGCCAAAAATGAAAAATTCAATTGCCAAATGTCGCAATTTTCAACTGTTAAAAGGGAAATTACCAAAAGTGTAAAATTGGCATTTTTAAGTGTCAAAAAGGCAATTTTCAATTGTGCAAACTGGCTATTTTTAAGTGCCGAAAAAGACATTTTCAAGTACCAAAATTGCACAATTTTAAGTGCAAAAAATAACATTTTTCAACTGTCAAAAACGATCATTTCAACTGTCAAAAAATATCATTTTCGAGTGCCATAAATTAAAATTTTCAAGTTTGAAGAATGACCATTCTCAACTGTCAAAAACGACAATTTTCAAGTGCCAAAAATGACAATTTTTAACTGCCAAAAAATGACAATTTTCAGCTGCCAACAAATACAATTACCATCTGTCAAAAATGCCCATTTTCAAGTGTAAAAAGAAAACAGTTTTCAAATGTCAAAAATTGTGCAAAATAACCATTTTCATGTACAGAAAAATATATTTTCCAAGTGTCAAAAACGAGTTTTTAACTATCAAAAATTATCATTTTCGAGTGACATAAATGACAATTCTCAATGTTCAAAAATAACCATTTTCAACTGTCATAAAAGGCAACTTTCAAGTGTCAAAATGACAATTTTCAACTATGCAAAGTGCCGAAAAAGATATTTTGACAATCTTCAAGTACATGAGCAAAAAGGCGTATTCGGTAATGAACTAATTTCATTCATCGTGGATGGCGCGAAAATACGACTGACAATTGCACGTCGTCGTCGGTCGCATGAGGGGAGCCAGAAATTATTTGGTTCCTAATGCAGTTCCAGAACGAAAAAATTTCTTGCCGACCTCGAAATTAGAGGTAGTGCCATGGCTTCTTGGCTCTGCATAACGAGCCGCCCCTGGGCACCCATAGGATCTCAAAAATATATGATTTTTGTGACATAACAGAGAATTGAAAATATTTTGATTTAAAAATACAAAAATATGGAAATGTTGCTATACGTGGAAAATGCAGAATTAAGTTGATAAATGTTCTTCCATTGATAAAGTCTGAACCGGTATAATATGACATGTAGTGATGGGCATAATCGAATGATTTCAATAATCGAATGTTTACTATTCGAATTAATCTGAAAATCGATTATTCATTCGAATGATAATTCGAGTGATCATTCGAATGATCATTCGAGTGATCATTCGAATGATCATTCAAATGATCTGAAAATCGATTATATATTCGAATGATCATTCGAATGATTATTCAAGTGATCATTCGAATGATTATTCAAGTGATCATTCGAATGATATGAAAATCGATTATTCATTCAAATAAAAGTTCGACTAATAATTCAAATAATAATTCGAATGATCGTGAATCGAGTATTTTTATTTTTTAAGTGGTATAGACATATCGGAATGATCACTCAAATTATCGTGACCTAAATACTAAAAATAGAACTCCTATTATTTCGCTTAAAATCGTTCATAAATACTTGTGTTCTGATTTCAGAAATATATCATAATAAAATTATAATTTAGAATATATTGTAAGCAATATCAGAGTACTTCGCTGTAATGTTTCGTGGGAAAGATTTCCTATTAATACGCTAAGTAAAGTTGTTAATGATATATATTCGAGTACAAATTTGTATACTGACATTCGAATGGTCATTCAGATTATCCCAATAGCCAGTTTTCGAATTGTTCATTCGAGTACCAATCACTCGAATAAATCATTCGAATGCCAATCGAGTATAGATAATTCGAATGATCATTCGAATGCTCATTTCAATGATCATTCGAGTACCGATCATTCGAGTACCGATCATTCGAATGATCATTCGAATTATCACTCAAATACCGATCATTCGAATGATCATTCGAATTAAAAAATAAGTTCTGGAGATAATCGATTATTTTAATAATCGAATTAATCGATTATCATCATTCGAATGATCCCATCACTAATGACATGTGAGCGAAGAGTCTCTCTCCTTAGTCGCCTAGAATTCATTGGTGCAAGGTTTATCGGCAAACAATAATATTTATATGTGCGGTCGACCTGATTGATTGCTTCGCTTGAAACTATGCTCCGCCCACCGCTTCAGTGTTCGATCTGGCTTTATAATGACCTGACATGCCACTTTAAGTCACGTTTGCCTATACCTATTGATAATGTTTTTTTTTTCATATTTAAATTTCGTTTTTATTAATTAATTATGTTATGGAAAATATACTGATTTATAAATTATTCACCACATTTTAAAACGTTTCATTGAATATTAATATATACAACAACATGCAAACACTTAATTTGAGTTAATTACAAGACACATTAAACTATTAATTATACCAACACACCCACTTTAATTAAGATTTATCGACTTTTGCAGTCAAGCAAGGCAAAATGTTTCCGTACTTTTTTCAAAAAAAGAAATAAAGGATTAGTGTGTATATATTTCAGATTCGGACATAATGAAAAACAATGATGGCTCGCATTTGCATTTTGCGTTTCGATATAGTACGCCATTAATCGAGTTAATGCAAACTGGTAAACAAGGTGGACCGATGAAAAGCGGGCGGGTGGCATCGCAGTCCAGGTCAACAATTTAATTTCCGAAACGCATACACTATCATAATTAACAAATATATCATACAAATTCAAATTAGTAAAGTTTAATCGGGGCGGGCCTCGTGTGGCACATCCGCTCAGCCGCCCGGGCGACCGTTTTAACTTGCCTGCGTTAATTTCCTGCGAACTGATACCATTATTTACATAATTGAGTTGTAATTGTTAAATGGAGTGTACGTTTTCAATGTTTCGCCATTTACATATATACCGGTCTGGCACGGTCGCAGTTTGCAACACTAAATTGCCTTTTCATTTAAGAGATATAATTAATGGGAATGGAATGGAATTTAAATGCGGGGCGTTCATTGGTGCTCATTTTCCTTCTTCGGGAGTTTAGAAACTTTAATGCTCTCGCTATAATCTCAAATATATTTTGTATATGATAATATTTTAAATATGGATACATCACTTGTAATAAAACCGAAATATAAAGTCTGACCGCGCAATGATGGCATATGAGGTAATTAACTTGGGCAGCCCTCATTTGCATATTACGCGCCTTCATAGCGCGTCCAGAGTATAGCTTCAATATATGATTATTCAACTTTTTCTACAGCAGGTAAATTAGTATGGTTTTTAATTATACAGATTTAGGAACAATTTTTCGTTATTATTAAATTTAAATAATATTTTTGTTGTGTTCATTTGAATTTCTGTTGGTTGTCCATTGTGTACGGGTTACGAGGATGGATGGTTAAGTATTGGGGCAGTTCTCGGCGCCTGAAGTGCGAGATGTGGATGGAGCGAATGTCTATCAATCAAAGAGTGCCAGTGCCGCACTGACCCCTGCTTGTTTGCATAACTAAATCATAATTGTAGCCAACCAAATAGACATATTGACTAATGATCATCCCGGTCAGTCGTCGTTAGCGTATATACACTCGCCAGGATTAAATACCCTCACCATCTGATCTCTATCTGCTTAAACATCTCTTATACTTGTGTAGGATTGTTTCTCGGCTGAATGGTGTACATCACCTATTTCATTTTAGGTTTGCAATGTTTATAACTAACCTATAGTTCGTGAAACCCCAACAGTTTCGCGCTGAAATAATACAAAATGGTGATGTGGCCAGCATGTTATTTTCTCTGATTTGATGGTGTATCGTAATCTTTATTACCCTCAAAACTTACAAATGCCTCTATAGTTCAATCGCGCAGAGGTGATAGTGATTCATGCTTTTTCGATCTAATCATCGCGCCTGGATAAATATCTATACTCGTTCGCATGCTTAAGAAAAACGAAATGAAATACGAAACGTATGTCGATATGTAAATTCATTGTCTTTTCTCATTCTATCTATTCTGACCTCAAAATTCATGTTTTGACCGTCTCCGATTTCGATTTAGTTAAGAGCAGAATTGATTGTATCCATTTCATTAATGAAAAGGTTAAATTTAATGACCAATTTCCAGTTGTCTCTACCGATTGCCGAAAATTGCACTAGCAAAGTTTCGTCGGGAAAATATTTGCACGCTCGAGAATTTTTAAATTTCCCGCCTCGACTGAATCGAATTATTTTACGGACATACGTTTACCAGAAACTTAATTCAGGCAACATAGAGTGATGAGTCACTGTCACCCCTGCGCGATTGTACTATACGTTAGAGTTCGAGATATTCGCATGAGAACATAGACTATAGTTTTGGTGAAGTTGCCACATTCTGGTGGTTGAAAAAAAAGCAACGCCACAGATTTCAAATTTGACAAATTAATTTAAATTAAGCTGGGAGATTTTTTTTATAACATCAAAACTAAAAATAGAAATAGAAGGGATATCTCACAAGAAGAATGCTCGCGAATGGCTTAGCTGCCAACTTAAAATTTATTCATGCAAGAAGAATGTAAAATGTCGAAAATAAAGCAGGCATATTCAACCTTCTATACCCACCACCTACTTTGTATCATTGGTGAAAGTAATTTTTGTAACACCCACCGGTTCGTCAGTACGTTTTTTGTTTTTGGAAATGGTGATGGTCTTCGCATTAAAAATTTGAATTCCTGCGTTCGATAACCTTGATACAAAAATTTCAATTCCATCGAAGACCTGTTTTTTTGGTTCTCACCTGCTTTGATGAAAGTGAAGAGCACAAAAAAGGTCAGGATTTTTAAAGCGAGAAAAAAAGGTCCACGTTTTCCAAAATTAAACTTCTGCACTCATTTTCTCTCTATTGTAATTGCCGGAGGTGCAATTTTTAAGGCGAGGAGCAAAAAAGGGCTTCTTTTTGAAGTAACATAAATCTACAGGATTTTCTAATTAAGCGGCGCACAGTGGTCCCGATTCCCAAAAATATTTTCAAAAGTCGAAAACGTAGTTCATTCCAACCAAATTCAAAATGGCGGACGCAATTTTTGTAATCGGCCGGATTCGCTTGAAACTTGTTATTTGGAAGTTTTTGTTGTTATTCGGGTGTTTTTGGGATCGCCGAATAAGAATCTGATGTAAGAGAAATCAAAATTCAAAATGGCGGATCCTATATGGCGGACGCAATTTTCGAAATCGGCTGGATTCGCTTAAAACTTGTTATTATATTTAAACAAAAAACTAATAACCAAAAGGTAACTTGTGATACATCTCTGAACTCAGAATTTAGAGACGAATTTAATTATGTAAAAATATACAGGGTGTTTGAAATAGAAAAGTTAAGGTAACTTCCGGTTAAACCAAAAGTGGATTTTTTATTTAAAATCAGCTTGCACATTTTATTTCTTTAAAACACTATAATACATTTCATAAGGATATATGTAAAAATGCAAATGACAGACCGCAAATTTTATTTGCATTTTTGCATATATCTTTATCAAATTTAGCAGTGGCGGCTCGTGAAACATTTTGATAGTAGAGCCACAGCGTACAAAATATCCCACCGACTCTTCTTTGAAAAATGAAAAAATGGTGATGTGGCCATCATGTTACTTTCTCCGACTTGATGGTATCATAGCCATTTATATTTACGCTTTCATGGTTTATTTTCTATTTTAAATGTACATCGAGCGTTGTGTAAACTCGCATGAAACTGACGTTTAAAACGTCAAAATTATAAAAGATGGAAAAATTATACTTCAAAATCAAAAACTCAGTTTACTCAAAAACTAAAGAGATTTCGAAAAAAACTTATTCTTTATAAATTGCTCATTTTGGTATTCCCTACAATTATTATTAACATAAATTTGCTGTAACTATTATCTTCAGTTTATCTTCTAAGTTTATTCATCGTCGCGCGTACGAGATGAGCCATAAATTATTTATCTCCAAATTCAGAAAAAATCAAATTCTGAAATTGTGTTTCGCAAAAATCTTCTTAATTTGATTCTGCTAATATTTGTTCACCTGGTCACGTAAATAGGTAATATTTTGGCTATATTACTTGCTATACCAAATAAACAAACGACTATCGTTGATTCAGTTCAAAATTAGAGAAGTATTTAGAGATTTTTTAGAAAGTTGGAAAGTTTTAGGTATGTGGCAAATGTGTTCCTCTGTTCTCGAAGAATTATTTTGATATAAAATCATTAACCAACGGAGATTTTTGAACATTTTCGGTTTAATTTTTTGAGCACTTGGCCAAAAACATCGCAGAAAACAATGTAAAACGTGCAGGCAAAATTCCATAAAAAAATATCGTCAATGGCCGAAGTACCTCTTATTCGAAATTAATTTGGTTTTTGTAAATTCAGCCATTTTCAATAGAGATATGGATTTTTGAAGACTTTTCGTTTTAATTTTTTGAGCACTTGAATGAAAACGTTGCAGAAAAAAATATAAAACGCCTAGAAAAAATTCCTTAAAAAAATATCCTCAATGGTCGAAGTATCGCTTATTCAAAATAAATTTGGTTTTTGTAAATCCAACAATTTTTAATGAAGATATGGATTTTTGAAACTTGGCCAAAAACATCGCAGAAAACAATATAAAACGTGCAGGCAAAATTCCATAAAAAATATCCTCAATGGCCGAAAAGTACTTCTTATTCGAAATTAATTTGGTTTTTGTATATTCAGCCATTTTCAATAGAGATATGAATTTTTGGTAGATTTTTCGTTTTAATTTTTTGAGCACCTGAATGAAAACATAGCAGAAAAATCAAACGCGCAGACAAAATTCTATAAGAAGTTATCCTCAGTGGCCAAAGTATCGCTTATATAAAATCAATTTGGGGCTTGAAAATTCAACAATTTTCAATAGAGATATGGATTTTTGAAAATTTTCATTCTAAGTTTTTGAGCACTTGGCCAAAAACATCGCAAAAAAAAATATAAAACGTGCAGGCAAAATTCCATAAAAAATTATTCTCAATGGCCGAAGTACCGCTTATTCGAGATAAACTTGGTTCTTGTAAATTCAACAATTTTCAATACAGAAAATCTTCAAAAGTCCTTTTGAAGATTTTCGTTTTAATTTTTTAACACTTGAATAAAAACATCGCAGAAAAAATATAAAAGATGCAGGCAAAATTCCGTAAGAAATCATCCTTAAAGGCAAAAGTAACGCCAATTCAAAATCAATTTGGTTTTTATAAATTCAACAATTTTCAATAGAGATATGGATTTTTGAATATTTTCGTTTTAATTTTTTGAGCACTTGAATGAAAACGTCGCAGTAAAAATATAAAACGCGAGACAAAATTTCATAAAAAATTATCCTCAGTGGCCGAAGTATCGCTAATTCAAAATCAATTTGGTTTTTGTAAATTCAATAATTTTTAATAGATACGGATTTTTGAAAATTTTTGTTTTAATTTTTTGAGCACCTGAACAAAAACATCGCAGAAAAAAATTCTGAGATATTTCAGTTCAAAAATACCTGATTTTAGAAAAATTGCAATATTAGAAGACCCATAAAAAAAGGATGTAACTCTCAGACCTGCAACTTTTTAGAGAAGGTTTTTATTTTGAACACGTTAACATTTACCTGTTGTTTGCTAATTTACAATTAAGTATACGCCTATATACTGAGTTTTTGAAATGTTTAAAATCGTGTTTATTGTAATTTTTGTTAGTTGTATTCAATGTGGCACACTGTATGTAAGCCTTTGTTTATTGTATTCTTGTATTTGTAACACATATCTTACTCTGTTGTATTTTTCTCTGTATTTGGGTTCGTCCCGTATGAGAAATAAATGGTTATTATTATATACTGAACAGAAATATTGTACATTTTGTTTTTTAACGTGTTTTTTGTTTGAACCAAATATCTCTAAAAACCGAGGAGCTAGAGTTTAACATAAACCTCTGAAAAATGCAAAATAGGCTGATCCACCAATACAAACCAGCCGCTCATAAAAAAAAACTGAAAATTTAATGTATACTTGTTTTCAACCCTCTGAATATGGTAAAAACATAAGTAAAAACATAAAAAATAAATCAATTTTGTGAGCGACCATTATTGGTTGATTTGATATGGATTGATGCTGCTATTAAATTTCGAATTTGTTGTTTCAAATGATAGAAATTTTCATTGTTAGCTTCTGTATCGACCTTAAACATGTTTATAATTTGCGACGAAACGACCAAATTTTTCGCGTTTAAAGATTTTTCAAGTCTCTTCGCAAAATGGTTAGTGTACCTTGAAAAAATCTCACTTGGGCGCAAATTTACACAAGAAAATTTTAATGGGCTGTACTACTACCATTGGGATGCAATTAAGGTCGCTTTAAAGTGATCCTTTGATCGACAAATTGCGTAACAAATACCACTACATCTTTTATATCAAACTTAATAAAACCACATTTGTCATTATTCATAAATATCGCCGAGCCATAACAACATTTCCCGTAATCTATCCGATCGAATGTGTTTCGATAATAAAACTGAATAGATGAGTTTGGATGTGTCTGCGTGTGTGTGTGTGTGTGTAATGTTGTTATTCAGAAGCGTGGTAAGACGTTTGTTGTAACCTTTTGGGCGTTTGATTAAATAGGAGCGAACAATAATGTGAGCAGTTTGGCCGAACGTGTTTTACAAAGAAAGCACTTAAGTTGAAGGATTGGACGCATTAAAAATTAATAAGCGACGAACACCGAAACCATTAAATATTTTGGCCGTTTAAAATGAACCAAAGCGAGAAATAAATATAAATATTCTGTGCACCTAAATGGACGTGAGCTTTTGTTTCGTGAATCAAGATTTCGAGGAGAGAACAAGAACGGTAATGAATATTAATTAAAGTTTATGCAAATGCGCACCGGTGCTGCGATGATAATAATAATAGAAATGGGAATTCGGGCGATAATAAAATTAATTTTGGATACCAATTTGGGATATCTAATAGGTAAAAATGACATCGTTATAGGTCGCCACGCCTGATTCTACCTCCCACATCCTAGCACTGCTCAGTTGTGCCATTGTAGTCCACAATCTTACACTATTAACAATGGCCCCACGGGATATCGTATACAAAATACATAAATACATTGAATTCATTATATATACATATATCTCGTCCAATCGGTCAGCTGGATACTCGCACTCGAGACGTCGGTCCACAATGTGACACGACGGTGCCGGCGATGGTCGACTGGTGCGGGCCTTAACGAGCTAATCAATAGATCACGGCTGGTCCTCGATCATTTATCATTTCTCTTAAAGAGATTTGTAATAACGATCTCTGGATCGTTTGATTTTTCAAGAAAGTGTCACAGACGACCGTTTATTTATTACTCGAATTAATTTATAAACCAACACATGGTAACTCTTTACATTAGATTCTATTAATTATAGAATAATAGAAACTAATTCTTTGGAAGAGTCTATTTATACTTTCGTTTACTACTTGAAATTAAGTCTAATACATTATTTAATAAATTAAATAAAGACGAAAAATAGATAATGATGAAAATAAACGACTTCATTTGTAAAAAAATGGTGATGTGGCCATCATGTTACTTTCTCCGACTTGATGGAATCATAGCCATTTATATTTACGTTTTCATGGTTTATTTTCAATTGAAATCATATTTTAAATGTACGTCGAGCGTTGTGTAAACTCGGATGAAACTGACGTTTAAAACGTCAAAATTATGAAAGATGGAAAAACTTATTCCTTATAAGTTGTTCATTTTAACATTCTCTACAATTATTATTAACATAAATTTGCTGTAACTATTATCGTTTTATAATTATAAACCAAAAATTTAAAAAAACAAAATATTTTTTTTCTCGAATAACAATGATTTTATGAAAAATATTTTCAAGCAAAAGATGTTCATTTCTTTGTTGTCTTCAAAGTTTGTTTAAATGTTTTTGTAGTATTTTTCATATTTAAGAAAATATTGGTAAAAAACAAAAAAAAACAGTTAAGTTTAAAGTAAATTTAAATTTTTTTGTGGGGAAATTATTAAATATGAATGAATGATAATATAAAATCCCGATTTATTATAGCAAGAGTGGGAGTGTACCGGTTGAATCATTACCGCCATCCCTTTATATTATTAACTCGGAGATATTTTATTGAGCATATTTCTGCCGATCGACTCCGAATTGACATGTAGGCACAATATAGCCGGTGGATTTTAATGCTGGTTTATTGCGCCGGGACAGATAATTCTAAGAAAAATTTTACAGCTTGTGTGGTTGGAGAGGCTCACTTATAATGAAATAAAACGAGGATACGTGTCCGCCTGAAAAATAACAAACAAGTCGCAAGTGATTGCAATTGGACGTCTTGTTTTTTCATTTTCCGTTTTGTTGTGTATATTTCATGCGGCTTACGATATATTAATGCAGCACTATAAAATATATATGCACCTATAAACATTTCATTTTATACGTGCATTACCGCCTCGAAAAATCCGCCTGCCCGCATAATTATTGCCTTTCCAATAAACTGCTCCGCCTTACTGCGACACTTTAATTAGGCACCATTGCCAAATATGATTCCTGCCACTACTACTTATCCTGCTCAATTGCAGACAATCGCGTTTATAGTTTACAATGTTATTGTTGGATTGTTGATGATTTTAAAATTATAAAACACTAACCTTTTCCATTCTCCATTGTTTAATTTCACGGCCTCCTCACTATATTTCCACACTAGTAGAAATTGTATAATAATTGCACAAGAAAACAACGCGCGAGCACATTCGTTAGCTCTAGGAGAGCGCTGCCGGTGTCGGCGCACGCGCAGCGTTGTCATGAGGCGATCAAGCGGAGAATTTTGCCCGAATCTAGGTCACAGATCATGCGCACTTAATGTTTACACTGGCGGCGTCATGTAAGCGGCTGTGCGTACGCAGTTGTTTTAAGTTCGTCGCAATCTCTGATTTTGTTTTGCTCTTTGATTCTTCATTTATTTTCAACATTTTAACAATTATTACGGTGTGAAAATTGTGCGCGCGTCTAGTGGGAATGTGTTTATAACAAAAAAAACATCGGCACCAAGTTTGGTGGCGTGTTATAACACATTTATCTACATTTATCTACAATATGGACACAGGAGGATCGTCAAGGTTAGTGTTTTAAAATATGTAAAATCGGTTAATTCCGGTCAAATTATGTTGACCACATAAACATTTTTTTTTTAATTAGATTTAATTCGATTTCGCATATTAAATTTATACCATAAAATATTTGTTATTGTTCTATTATAACCCAAAACTTAACTGAAATAATCTGACATGTTTGACTCGTTATAAAAAAATTGTAAATTGATGCCATGCATTAATAAATGTTTGCAATATCTCATTTAGTTATATTAGGATACAAACGTGCAAACAAAATTCAAACTACGAAGTATAAAAAAAATATATGTATAAAAATATAATTTTCGAATCATCTCATCAGCAGAGTACAGGCTGATGAGATGATTGGAAAATTATATTTTTGTAAGATTATACCATTTTATATGTTATTTAGAAATATTGTACAAGCGTTGTAAGAAAGGAAAATAAATAAATAAGGTGGTAGAAAATAGTTCAACACCGGAAATGGGTGTTTAACCCCAGCGTTTTTTGTTTTTTTCCGATATTTTTTAATTATGAAAAATATCAGAAAAACATTTTCACAAATATTAAAGACGACGAAGAAATCAGCATATTTTGTTGACAAAAGTTTTCCGTAAATTTCTGGAAAAAATGGAAGATATTCTAAAGAATTGATAAAAACAATTGGCATCGATTTAAAATTTCTCAAAATTACTCTAACCTTATTCAGAATCGTGATTTTGTAAAAATTTCCAAATACTTCCGAATGAATAGAGCGCGAGGTTGTGAAAAGTTTGAAATAATTTTAAGAATTGTAAAAGCATATAGAAACAATTACCATCGACTTGAAGCTTTTAAAATTAACTCAAAATACATTCAGAATTTTGATTCTGTCAAAATCTACAATCAAACATCCCTAAATTTCAAAATAATTACACGCGAAGAGAACGTGGGGTTGTGAAAATGTGGATATAATTTAAAGAATTGAAAAAAAAAATATAAAACAATTGTCATCGTCTTGAAGTTTTCAAAATTCACTCAAAATACATTCAGAGTAATCATTCTAAAAAAATACGAAAACATTCATTCCTATATTTCAGAATAATGCCATGCAAACAGATCGTAATTTTGTTAAAAATTTGAAATATTTTGATGGCTCGAAAAAAATATAAAAATAATTGCCACAACTAGATAACTTTCTAAATATACTCAAAATTGATTGTACTTTATAATTATGATAAAATTAAAAAAATTCCTGTCACTAGATTTAGAAATAATTGCCCGAAACTCGAGCGTATTATAATTTGAAATTATTTTTTTTCCATGGGCCAAAAAAATATAGAAACAATTGACACAACTAGGCGACTTTCTAAATATTCTCGAAATTGATTGTACTTTATACTTTTGACAAAATTTTAAAAATTCCCGACACTAGAATTAGAAATTATTGCCAGAAAATCGAGCCTATTATAATTTGAAATAATTTTTTTTATGGGCAAAAAAATATAAAAAAACAATTCGCCAAAATTAGGTAACTTTGTAAATATACTCAAAATGGATTATTCTTTATCATTTTGACAAAATTTTAAAATTTCCTGACACTAGAATTAGAGATAATTGCCCGAAACTCGAGCGTATTATAATTTAAAATTATTTTTTTTTCCATGAGCTAAAAAAAATATAATAAACAATTACCACAACTAGCTAACTTTTTAAATATACTCAAAATTGATTGTACTTTATAATTTTGATAACATTTTAAAATTTCCTGACACTAGAATTAGAGATAATTGCCGGAAACTCGAGCGTAGTTTAATTTGAAATTTTTTTTCCATGGGCCAAAAAAAAAATAAAAACAATTACCACAACTAGGTAACTTTCTAAATATACTCAAAATTGATTGTACTTTATAATTATGATAAAATTAAAAAAAATTCCTGTCACTAGATTTAGAAATAATTGCCCGAAACTCGAGTGTATTATAATTTGAAATTATTTTTTTTCCATGGGCCAAAAAAAATATAGAAACAATTGACACAACTAGGCGACTTTCTAAGTATACTCGAAATTGATTGTACTTTATACTTTTGACAAAATTTTAAAAATTCCCGACACTAGAATTAGAAATTATTGCCGGAAAATCGAGCCTATTATAATTTGAAGTAATTTTTTTATGGGTAAAAAAATATAAAAAAAACAATTCGCCAAAATTAGGTAACTTTGTAAATATACTCAAAATTGATTGTTCTTTATCATTTTGACAAAATTTTAAAATTTCCGGACACTAGAATTAGAGATAATTGCCCGAAACTCGAGCGTATTATAATTTAAAATTATTTTTTTCCATGAGCAAAAAAAAAATATAATAAACAATTACCACAACTAGCTAATTTTTTTAAATATACTCAAAATTGATTGTACTTTATAATTTTGACAACATTTTAAAATTTCCTGACACTAGAATTAGAGATAATTGCCGGAAACTCGAGCGTAGTTTAATTTGAAAAAAATTTTTTTCCATGGGCCAAAAAAAAAAAAAATAAAAACAATTACCACAACTAGGTAACCTTCTTAATATATTCAAAATTGATTTTACTTTATAATTATGATAAAATTAAAAAAATTCCTGTCACTAGATTTAGAAATAATTGCCGGAAACTCGAGCGTATTATAATTTGAAATTATTTTTTTTTTCATGGGCCAAAAAAATATAAAAAAACAATTACCGCAACTAGCTAACTTTTAAAATATACTCAAAATTGATTGTTCTTTATAATTTTGACAAAATTAAAAAATTTCCCGACTCTACATTTAGAAATAATTGACCGAAACTCGAGCGTGTTATAATTTGAAATTATTTTCTTTCCATGGGCCAAAAAAATATAGAAACAATTGCCACAACTAGCCGACTTTCTAAATATACTCAAAATTGATTGAACTTTATAATTTTGACAAAATTTTAAAATTCCCCGACACTAGAATTAGAGATAATTGCCCGAAACTCGAGCGTATTATAATTTGAAATTATTTTTTTTCCATGGGTCAAAAAAATATCACAACAATTGCCACAAATAGGTAACTTTCTTAATATACTCAAAATTGATTGTACTTTATAATTTTGACAACATTTTTAAATTTCCTGACACTTGAATTAGAGATAATTTAATTTTAAGAAAATTTTAAAATTTTCTGACGCTAGAATTATAGATAATTGCTCGAAACCCAAGGGTATTATAATTTGAAGTATTTTTTTTTCCATGGGCCAAAAAATATATAAAAAAACAATTACCACAACAAGCTAACATTCTAAATATACTCAAAATTGATTGTAGAATATAATTTTGACAAAATTAAAAAAATCCAGACACTAAAATTAGAGATAATTACCCATTAAAAATTGAAATATTTTCAAAAAATAAAACAATTCCCAAAAAAATAGAGCCGTTTTCATGATTTTAACGTTTCATATGTTTTCTTTTCTCTTTCGTAATTCAAATAATTTCTTTTTGAACATTCATAACTCCCTTAAATATTGAATTATTTTCAAAAACCAACATGATTTCGTAAAAATAAAGCCTTTTCGGTTGCTTAGGCGTTTCTTTTCTTCCAATTTTCAATTTTCACTTACTCAATTATAATAGTTTTTTTTAAACATTCATAACTCTCTTAAAAATTGAAACATTTTCATAAACCAAAATTGTTTTTTTTCTTCTTTTGATAATCTTCGCTCCCACAACTCAAATAATTTTATTTTAAATAGTGGTGTATTTTCAAGAGCAAAAATAAAATCAATTTGCAAGAATACAACCTTTTTAGCTGATTTAATTTTAATAGCAATGAAATAATTCAAATAATTCTTTCAGCATTCATAACTTACTTAAAAAATGAAGTATTTTTACAAAGCAAAATGATTTTTTTATATAATATAACCATCTCAGTTGTTAGTTGTTGCATAATTTGATTTCGGTTTCCGTATTTTTTCGATTTTTTTTTAATCAACGCTAATTTTTTTAGTTTCATGCAGTAAACAAAATAAGTCGGATTATAAAATTGCTCAATTTTTTTTTATATGAAACTAAAAAAATTAGCGTTGATTAAGAAAATCGAAAAAATATACGAAAAACCGAAATAAAATTTTGCAAAAACTAACAACAACTGAGATGGTTATATCATATAAAAAATCATTTTTTTTTAATATTTCGGTTTTTCGTATATTTTTTCGATTTTCTTAATCAACGCTAATTTTTTTAGTTTTATGCAGTAAAAAAATGAGTCGGATTATAAAATTGCTCAATTTTTGGAACAATTTACTGTCTGAAACTAGACAATTTAAATAGCACAAGAAATTAACTCATTTCTTGTTCAGTAAATTGTGTAGTGCATTTATCCAAACTGAATTATCAATAATAAAACAGACAATTAAAAAAAAACGGTTTTTAAAAATAACAGTAAAACAAAGATCGCCTGCCTTCGCCAATTGAAATAATAAAAATCTGAAATGGTATTATTGCACTCAACAACAATATACGTATTTGATGCGTCCAAGTAGGATGATTTAGTTAAATGGCCATGTTTCACTGCGACTTAATGTCTGTGATACAGTTAATAGATGTCATTATAACAATTATCTTTCTACGGGTAATTATGCATGTATTGTAATGTACAGGAAATGATTTTTTTAAATAAGCTCGCCCACATATATAATCAGAGTTAAATGTCTAACAATGGCCTATTAGATACCCGATACGACTTTCACAATTGTGATCTCGATACTCCATTTTCTGGTAATTGCCACTTTTTTTTTCTGAAGAGTAATTTATTAATGTTTTCATCTGGTTGTGTTTGGTGAGGGTCGTTGCCCGTCAAGCCCAGTGGATCCACCTCATGAGAACTTGGTTTGCTTTAATAATCGTCTTTTTGTTAACGCACGTAAACTCTATGTACACTTAACCACTAAACCGCAAATATCTCAATACCAATTCCTCTCCTTAATAACAACAAATCCACGTGTAATAATGAAGTCGATTGGTAATGTACAGCTAGATACATCTTTAATATTAGTACATGCACATATCTGATGGAGATTGGACGGTGCAAATTGGTAATCTTGTATCCACATCGGTTTTTGTCGATCGCAAATTATTATTTAATAGTGCACGCGGAACATTACGGTAACGGTGATGATGATCAAAACAAAGAAACGAAAATTGCGTTTGTGGAAAAGTCTTCGCTCCATTTACTGGAACCTCTTTATTTCCACCTGTAAATCTGCATAATTAATCCGGTGAATTAAGGTAATTATGGGACATGACAATGGAAGAAACTAACGAAACTTTGCATGGTCGGTTGTTAGGTTTACTGCTTTTTGGATTTAATTGACACGAAATCGTCGTAGTTTTCTTTATCTACTTCATCGTCGGCTTTTGCTAATTGTTTATTTTCATGCAGAGTATTATTAATTACTGTTCGTTATGGAAATCGTAGCACCAAGAAGGGAAGGGGTAGGAATTTTTTGATCAAACTTGGCGGAAACATTTAATTACTCAAATGTAGTAATTTCACAGCGAAGTAGCAAGGAAAAGATTTGACAACGCGATTTCTCAGTCGCCAAAAATGTACATACAATACGAACATAAAGTCTTCTCGGAAATGACCTTCAAAAGCAGAAGTAAAAATGGCCCGCAAAAGTGTTGCTAATCTAGAAAAGTTTGGTGGTGGGAAATTCAAATCTGCGAAAATTTCGTCTGGTCGACGCATTGACTCAAAGTTTTACTAATGTTCTACTGGCGTTTTTCGAAAATCAGAAGTAAAAATGGCCCGCAAAAGTGTTGCCAACCTAGAAAAATTTTGTGGTGGGAAATTCAAAACTGTAAGTCGGCTCATTGACTCAAAGTTTTACTGGCACTATAAATAATCACCCATTATATTTTCTTCCAAACTCACTAATATATACCAGTCTATTTTAAAATAATTTGTATGTGTTACTCAACCTTCTGTTGAAGTTATGGGAAATTTAAATGTGGGGTATTAAAATAACCTCCAGACTCAAGATTGTGCTATATTGCTCTATACAAATCTGCAAACACCCCTTCTCTTAATTTTAAAATAATCCAACTAGAATACCTGCGCGATTTAATTCTGAGGTTGGAATTTTGCAGGACTAAAAAAAAATAGAAAACCCATTGCGGAAACCTCCAGACTCACAAAATATATTCAGAAAAGATAGTGCTATATTGTTCTATAAAAATCTGCAAATATCCCTTCTCTTAATTTTGAAATAATCCAACTAGAACACCGCGCGATTTAATTCTGAGGTTGGAATTTTGCAGGACAAAAAAAAAATAGAAAAACCATTGCGGAAACCTCCAGACTCACAAAATATATTCAGAAAAGATTGTGCTATATTGTTCTATAAAAATATGCAAACACTCCTCCTCTAAATTTGAAATAATCCAACTAGAACACCGCGTGATTTAATTCTGAGGTTGAAATTTTGCAGGACTAAAAAAAATAGAAAAGCCATTGCGGAAACCTCCAGACTCAGAAAATATATTCAGAAAAGATTGTGCTTAATTGTTCTATAAAAATCTGCAAACACCCCTTCTCTTAATTTTGAAATAATCCAACTTGAACACCGCGTGATTTAATTCTGAGGTTGGAGTTTTGCAGGACTAAAAAAAATAAAAAAACCATTGCGGAAACCTCCAGACTCTCAAACTATATTCAGAAAAGATTGTGCTATATTGTTCTATACAAATCTGCAAACACTCCTCCTCTAAATTTTGAAATAATCCAACTAGAACACCGCGCGTTTTAATTCTGAGGTTGGAATTTTGCAAGACTAAAAAAAAAATAGAAAAACCATTGAGGAAACCTCCAGACTCACAAAATATATTAGAAAAAGATTGTTTTATATTGTTCTATACAAATCTGCAAACACCCCTTCTCTTAATTTTAAAATAATCCAACTAAAACACCGCGCGTTTTAATTCTGAGGTTGAAATTTTGTAAGACTAAAAAAAAATAGAAAAACCATTGCGGAAACCTCCAGACTCACAAAATATATTCAGAAAAGATTGTGCTCAAATGTTCTATACAAATCTGCAAACACCCCTTCTCTTAATTTTGAAATAATCCAACTAGAACACCGCGCGTTTTAATTCTGAGGTTGGAATTTTGCAGAACTAAAAAAAAAATAGAAAAATCATTGCGGAAACCTCCAGACACATAAAATATATTCACAAAAGATTGTGCTATATTGTTCTATAAAAATCTGCAAACACCCCTTCTCTAAATTTTGAAATAATCCAACTAGAACACCGCACGTTTTAATTCTGAGTTTGGAATTTTGTTAGACTAAAAAATAATTTAAAAAAAATGCAGAATACTCCAGACTCACAAAGTATATTCAGAAAAGATCGTTCTATATTATTCTATAAAAATTTGCACACACCCCTTCTCTAAATTTTGAAATAATCCAACTTGAACACCGCGCTTTTTAATTCTGAGGTTAGAATTTTGTTAGACTAAAAAATAATTTAAAAAAAATGCAGAAAACTCTAGATTCTCAAAGTATATTCAGAAAATATCGTTCTATATTATTCTATAAAAATCTGCAAACACCCCTTATCTAAATTTTGAAATAATCCAACTTGAACACCGCGCGTTTTAATTCTGAGGTTGGAATTTTGTTAGACTAAAAAATAATTTAAAAAAAATGCAGAAAACTCCAGACTCACAAAGTATATTCAGAAAAGATCGTTCTATATTATTCTATAAAAATCTGCGAACACCCCTCCTCTAAATTTTGAAATAATCCAACTTGAACACCGCGCGTTTTAATTCTGAGGTAGAATTTTGTTAGGCAAAAAAATAATTTAAAAAAAATTGCAGAATACTCCAGACTGACAAAGTATATTCAGAAAAGATCGTTCTATATTTCTATAAAAATCTGCAAACACTCCTTCTCTAAATTTTGAAATAATCCAACTTGAATACCGCGCGTTTTAATTCTGAGGTTGGAATTTTGTTAGACTAAAAAATATTTAAAAAAAATTGCAGAAAACTCCAAACTCACAAAGTATATTCAGAAAATATCGTTCTATGTTATTCTATAAAAATCTGCAAAAAAATTTGAAATATTCCTACTAGAACACTGCGCGATTTAATTCCGAGGTTAGAATTTTACCCACTTGATTATGATGGTTGTCATGGTTACCATGCAGTTTTCAATTCGACCGCAATAACCCTATTATTATTATTATGAAGGCAATTTGTCGAATAAATAATCACGTTGAACGATTTGCTACAAATTGGTATAATCTAATTTTAATAATATCGCAGGAGAGAATCGTAATTACCATTTTCTCTTCGAGTGGCACTTGTTTCAGTTCGAGAATGTTTATATTTGTGAAAGCAATTATGCGGTTTCGTGTCGCTATTAATATTTATAAATAAATCCGCGAACCGCGATTTTTTATAGATTTCGCAAGCGACTGCCAACTTCTATTTTTATTGCTCAAAAAATATAAATGCATTATTCGGGCAGTTTTATTGTATCGAAAAAAATAGAAACGCAGATTAGTTCTGATTTAGTACCACTTTGTCCTCACAATATGCGCGGAATGTAGAAGCAAAATTTTATTCATTGAGTTCTACTCTGTGGGCCAAAAAAACGGTACAAATTTTAAATATTCATATTTTTAATAATAATTACCGCATTAAATATTACTTTAAATAACAAAATAGTTACACTTTGTAGATTGCAAAAATAATTAATTGCATTTTTTAATTTTTTTTTATGAACAGGTGAAACCTTAAGGGCCGTTCTCGGTCAATTATCTTAAAAACTTGTGATGGGATATTATGGATTTTTTTAGAGGCATATTATGATAATGTATTTTGAGTAAATTTGAAGAGTTTCAAGTGTGTTGCAGTTGTTTTAATATATTTTTTTTTCATTCGGAAGAAGTGAAACTTAAATCTTGAAAACCAGTGATGGGGATTTTTGAGTTTTTTGAAGGATTCTTAAGATTAGTGTATTTTAAGTGAATTTGGAAAATTTCAAGTATCTTGCAGTTGTTTTTGTAATTTTTTTCATTCATTTTTCAAATTCAAAAAATCTGAAGGGCTGTTCTCGGTCGGTTATCTTGAAAACCTGTGATGGAGTTTTATGAGTTTTTGGAAGATTATTAAGATTATTGTATTTTAAGTAAATTTAAAAAGTTTCAAGTATTTTACAGCTGTTTTTATATTTTTTTCGCGTTAACAAAAAAATGATTATAATTTTTCATGAATTTACACGAAATCGCAAAAGCAATCGATGGAATGTATTTGAATTTTCCACGAAATCACTCTTGAATTAATATTGAGTGATTTTGTAAAGTTTCAAGTGGATGGCAATTGTTTTTATGTTTTTTCGCGTCGACGAATTTATTGCATTTTTTTCTAAATTTTATCAGCGTTCACATTAAAATATTCTAAAATTTAGAAACAATGCATTTCTAATTTTAACGGAAATATAAAATCATATGTATTGTCAGTTGTTTTGGAAAGTTTCAAGTCGATGGCAATTGTTTTTATATTTTTTACGCGTCGACGAATTTGTTGCAATTTTTTTCTAAAATTTAACTGCGTTCACATTGAAATATTCTAAAATTTAGAACGATGCATTTCTGATTTTTATGGAAATGTAGAATTACATGTGTTGTCAGTTGTTTTGGGAAGTTTCAAGTCGATGGCAATTGTTTTTATATTTTTTTCGCGTCGACGAATTTATTGCAATTTTTTTCTAAATTTTATCTGGGCTCACATTGAAATATTCTAAAATTTAGAAACAATGCATTTCTAATTTTTACGGAAATGTAGAATCACATGTGTTGTCAGTTGTTTTGAAAAGATTCAAGTCGATAGCAATTGTTTTTATATTTTTTTCGATTTGACGAATTTGTTGCAATTTTTTTTTAATTTCATCTCCGTTCACATTAAAATATTCTTAAGTTTAGAAATAATGTATTTCTAATTTTTACGGAAATGTAGAATCGCATGTGTTGACAGTTGTTTTGGAAAGTTTCAAGTCGGTGGCAATTGTTTTTATATTTTTTTCGCGTCGACGAATTTGTTGCATTTTTTTTAATAATTTCATCACCGTTCACATTGAAATATTCTAATGTTTAGAAACAATGCATTTATAATTTTTACGGAAATGTAGAATTACATGTGTTGTCAGTTGTTTTGGAAAGTTTCAAGTCGATGGTAATTGTTTTTATATTTTTTTCGAGTCGACAAATTTATTGCAATTTTTTTCTAAATTTTATCTGCGTTCGCATTGAAATATTCTAAAATTTATAAACAATGCATTTCTAATTTTTACGGAAATGTAGAATCGCATGTGTTGTCAGTTGTTTTGGAAAGTTTCAAGTCGATGGCAATTGTTTGTATATTTTTTTCGCGTCGACGAATTTATTGCAATTTTTTTCTAAATTTTATCTGCGTTCGCATTGAAATATTCTAAAATTTATAAACAATGCATTTCTAATTTTTACGGAAATGTAGAATCGCATGTGTTGTCAGTTGTTTTGGAAAGTTTCAAGTCGATGGCAATTGTTTTTATATTTTTTTCGCGTCAACGAATCTATTGCAATTTTTTTCTAAATTTTATCTGCGTTCACATTGAAATATTCTAAAATTAAGAAGCAATGCATTTCTAATTTTTACGGAAATGTAGAATCACATGTGTTGTCAGTTGTTTTGGATAGTTTCAAGCCGATAGCAATTGTTTTTATATTTTTTTCGCGTCGACGAATTTGTTGCATTTTTTTTCTAAATTTTTTCTGCTTTCACATTGAAATATTCTAAAATTTAGAAACAATGCATTTCTAATTTTTACGGAAATGTAAAATCACATGTGTTGTCAGTTGTTTTGGAAAGTTTCAAGTCGATGGCAATTGTTTTTATATTTTTTTCTCGTCGACGAATTTGTTGCAATTTTTTTCTAAATTTCATCTCCGTTATCATTGAAATATTCTAAAATTTAGAAGCAATGCATTTCTAATTTTTACAGAAATGTAGAATCACATATGTTGTCAGTTGTTTTGGAAAGTTTCAAGTCGATGGTAATTGTTTTTATATTTTTTTCGCGCCGACGAATTTATTGCATTTTTTTCTATATATTGCGTTCACATTGAAATATTTAAAAAAAACTTACCAGTTAGTGTTTTTGAAGTATTTTTATTCAGGGATTCCCTCATGACTATTTTGAATTCCAATCCAGCATCCAATACGAGAGCTGTAAACACATTAGAAAATTAAGAAAATTAATTACTTAACCAAACATTAAGTATGGCAAATAAACATGTAGGAATGTGTTAGAGAAATTAGCATGTATTGCATCTTTAAGGCGCTGTGTACGAAATCAATAACAATTAATATGGGTTAGGTTTATTAGCACGTGTTTCGAATTTGTGTTCTTAATTCGCGGCAAGGCCATATGCATATGTGTATCGCCAGGAATTAAAGACGATCGTAATTAGTGGACACTTAAGACATTATACGTGACGTCAAACAGTCGTCCACTCGATCAATATTGGCGATACTATTTAGCGAGAACGGATAATTAGACTCCGTTTAGCGACTGGTGATGAAATTACAATGTTAGTGTCTTCAATTGGCATCGTTTTAAATACCATTAAATGCAATTTCATGAGTGTACGAAGATTACTTGTAATCAAAATCTTTGGAATTAATAAACTAGCTCATTTTTTTGTGGTCGTGGAAAATTTTTCAAACATTTTTTAGCGAAAATATCCGTTTTGATGCCCCTGCAGACGATTTCAAAAATTTCTGGAAAAAAGGAAAATTGTATGTGAGTGTGAGCGTCTGTTGTAGGTATGTCTGTCTGTACGCTTTGTATCTCAAAAGCTAATACGGCAATCAACATGAAGCTTTCAACGCGATACAATTTTGAGTTTGTGATTTCCCTTTCGATTGATGCGAAACCTTCTGGTCTTCTTAATTCCCACTTGCACAATTTACTCAGCCTCATTGCGGTCAGCAATTATTATAAGTTATGGTACGCAGGCGATATAATTTAAGCCGGAGAAGGACGAGTGAATAAAGATGGGCGAGCAGAGAACCGCGATAAGCGAACTTATTAAAATACGTGTTATTGTTTCCCTCGCAGTCACGTTTCTGTTTCTCACGGAATCATATCTTTACGTTATTATGTACACTTATTAGAATATTAGAGTAATGGCAATACGTTTAGCGACGACTTATTACCACCAAGTGATTACTGTAACAAGAATATCTTGTGTAATAATTATAGTAATAAAACGCACTGGGTTTAATTCGTTCAATAATTAAATACAAAAAATAGCTAAATGAGAACCTAATAGAAAAAAACAAAAAAGACATACATATCTTAGTCAAAAGTAGAAGTTAGTTCCAAACGTGTTGTGAGGGTGGGGGGCACTCGAATCAAATATTTAATAAAATTTAATGATAAATTGGGTACCTCAAACATTTTAAGCTTGCCCCTCCCTTCGATCCGATTAGAAGTTTCTAATTTTTCAAAGAATCGAAGTTTCGAATTTTTCAAAGAATCGAAGTTGTGAATTTTCGAAGTTTTCAAATTTTTCAATCCCAAACCCCTGAACAGGTAGGGCTTTAAACTTTTATGCAATAGCTGTAATAATAAATTAAAATCAAACTAGTGTATTAGTTTGGTAAAAAAAGGTAAAAAAACAATAACATATCTTACAAAAATCATCGTTTTTATTAGTTTTGAAATAATTTGATAAAAATTATTTTTTTCATTTGTTAAAATTCGCGAAATGAGACTTCGAAACTTAAAAAAATCGAAGCTACGAATCTTCGAAACTTCGAAATTTCAATCTTTCGAATCTTCGAACCTTCGAAATTGAAAAATTTTAGGTCAGTCAGTCGTAGATACCTAGCGAGTAGCTTCATCAGACATTGAACAATGATTTGTACAAGCTATTGTATGGTGAAGAAATTGTGTATCAACTAACTATTATCATTACGAAATGTATTTATAGATAAAAACCCTTAAAATAACTTGATTTAATTTTAGCAATATTAACCATATATACCCATAATTGTAATTATAGCTCGAATAAAAAGAAAAATGATTAACTCATCGGTGTGGATTTATAGCGGCAATACATCGAGCACGCGAGCACCAAAGAGAGGAGGATGGTTATTTTTCGAAATGGTGTATTTCAATTAAAGGCCGAGCAATAAATTTGCAAATGTGTTATAAAGTTTCGTTGGGCAGATCTGCACATAAATCAAGGACCACTTCAGTAGCTGCGCTATAAACGGAAATTTAATTTACTCTCCACACGTCCATTTTACATACGTATGTTGATATGCTATAATTGCCAATTTATATTCCTACTGGCTACAACAAAAGGTACCTATGCAAATGCCCTTTCTGCCAGTTACCATTACCGCTCTAATATACACCAACACTGAAATTACCAACTAATAAAATTATACAACCCAAGCCCGCCTGAATGAAACTCATCATATTCTTATTTCTGTTCATGCTTAATTTTTTTATTACCAACATTATCTTTTCCCGAAATAACCTATTAACCTTAGTTAAAATCACATTGTTTATTTATTAGTGACTGCAGTTTCGATCAAACAATGATCATTATCAAAAAAATGACAATATTTTGTAATGTAACGAGTACCTACACGAAACACAAAATATTGCTATTTCTTATCTTTTGCAGTTTTTTACGAGTATACTCGTCATGAAGAAATGACAATATGGCAAGTACCTACTCGACATAACACAAAATATTGCCAATTGACGAGTGTACCGTCATAAAAATGGCAATATTAAGTAATGTAACGAGTACCCACTCGACACAAACACAAAATATTGCCATATCTTATCTTTTGCAATTTTTACGAGTATACTCGTCATGAAGAAATGACAATATGGCAAGTACCTACTCGACATAACACAAAATATTGTCAATTATTCATACCGAATATACTCGTCGCACAGCTAATTCATTAATTGTTAAATTGAATTGAAGAATTCAGTTTTATTTTGTTGTAACTGTGGTGACCATCCTCTTTATTATTTTCTAATTTTAATTTCTCTCGCTCAAACGTGTTAATTGATGATTATTTTCGTACGACCCAAATGACATCACCTGTGAATTAATAATGATAGGAATGTGGCAATTAATAATGAAATATTGTATGCAAATATAGAGAAAGCACCTGAATAAATTAATGGGTTGTAAAACGCACGAAGATATTATTGGAAAATTCAATCGTAACTCAAAATGTAAATTACCTTTCCCACACGATCATAATTGTATTGTTAAATAACAGTTCAACACACGCTGAATATCTCAAATCTCAATATCTAGCAACGGAAAGGATCTTTCTTATAGAGACTAGTTTAAAGCCCATGACACGTCAGCAAAGAAAACTCGAAAATGGAAAGAATCGAAAAAATCAACTGTTTTAATAATCAACCTAGACCCTTACGTAATACCTTTTTCTTCATCAGAAGAACGAGCGTCAAAAAATTTCATCTAGGAAAAAATGCAAAAAATTGGCAAGTCACCATAAACATTTTGAAAAAAGTCGACTTTTTCAGATTTTGGACGGCCGTAACGGCTAAACGAAGAATCGAACGCGGATTTCAAATCTGTGTTTCTTGGGTGCAAGTTAGTCGGACTCAATTAAAATTGGCTATTTTTAATTTTTGTCGAAAATGTGATATTCGATTCTTCTTACTTTTGCTCAAAAATTGGCTTTGAAATAATTTCCACTGGTTCGATTAGGGGTTTCTAAACATCATCAGATGCTTAGCAAAATGAACTTTCCCAAGAACAAATGCCCGTGACGCGTCAGCAAAAAAACTCGAAAATGGAAAAAATCGAAAAAATCGACTCTTTTAATAATCATCGTAGACCCTTATACCCTTTTCCTTCATCAGAAGAACGAGCTAAATCGATTGGCGTTAAAAAATTTCATCTAGGCAAAAATGCAAAAAAATTGGTAAGTCACTATGAACATTCATTTTGAAAAAAGACGTTTTTTCAGATTTTGGACAGCCGTAGCGGTTATGTTTTACTAGATCTATTATAAACCGTTGCCCTTCTATACGCAATTTGGTTATGGCAACTGTTTTAACATGAAACCAGAAATGTATTATTTTGCATGGATTTTGTGATTTTTGAATAAAAATCTCTGAATGTACTAGAAAAAACAGTTCAAATTTAGAATGTTGCCGTTTTCTAATAGTTGTTTTTACGTGAAATCAGAAAAGTATTGTTTTTTATGGATTTTAAGCTCTTCGAACAATTTGCGCGATTAATATATTTTTCACATTTTTCCAAATGTTGAATGCATTTTTTGTTTTCCTAGTTCAAGTTTGGAACGTTGTCGATTTTTACACAGCCAGATGATATTAATTAAATGTAAAATCATAAATATGTTGTTTCTTTATGGACTGTGACTTTTCGAAGCGAAACTCTTCATTCATTTTTTTTTGTACAATTTTGTAAATTGTTGGATGCATTTTTCGTTTTTCTAGTTCAAGATTGAAGTGAAGTGAAGATTGTTTACATCCAGATTATAGTAATTAATTTTATGTTAAATCAAATTTGTACTATTTTGTGTACGCTTTTTGAGCTTTTGAAGAAAATTACTTAATTAATTTTTTTTTATAATCGTTTAAATCATTGAATGCATTTTCGTTTTCCTAGTTCAAGTTTGAAATGTTGTCGTTTCGCGCATAGCTAGATGTTGGCAATTATTTTAGTGGGAAATTATAAATATATTGTTTTTTTTATGGATTGTGAGATTTTGAAGCAAATTCCTTCATTAATTAGTTTTTTACAATTTTTTTAAATAGTAATGGATGCATTTTTCGTCTTTCTAGTTCAAGATTGAAGTGCTTCATTAATTTTATGTTAAATCAAATTTGTATTATTTTGTGTATGTATTTTGAGCTTTTGAAGCTTACTTAATATTTTTTTTTATAATCGTTTAAATCATTGAATGCATTTTCGTTTTTCTAGTTCAAGTTTGAAATGTCGTTTTGCGCACAGTTAGATGTTGGAAATTATTTTAAGGAGAAATGATAAATATATTGTGAGATTTTGAAGCAAATTTCTTCATTAATACTTTTTTTACATTTTTTTTTAATCGTTGAATGCATTTACGGTCTTTCTAGTCCGAGATGGAAGTGTTGTTTTGTTTACACTCAAGATATGGTAATAAATTTTATCTTAAATCAAATTTGTATTATTTTGTGTAGGTATTTTGAGCTCTTGAAACAAATTACTAATTCAATTTTTTTTTAATTCGTTTAAAGCTTTGAATGCATTTTCGTTTTCCTAGTAAAAGTTTGGAATGTTGTCGTTTTGCGCACAGCTAGATGTTGGAAATTATTTTGAATGTGAAATGATAAATATATTGTGTGATTTTAAAGCAAATTTCTTCATTAACAATTTTTTAACAATTTTTTAAATCGTTGAATGCATTTACGGTATTGCCGTTTTGTTTACACTCAGGATATGGCAATTAATTTTATGTTAAATCAAATTTGTGTTATTGTGTGTAGTTATTTTGAGCTTTTGAAAGAAATTGCTAAATTAATATTTTTTTAAAATCTTTTAAATCGTTGAATGCAATTTTCGTTTTCGTTTAAGTTTTGGATTGTTTGCTTCCACCTGTGATATGACAATTGTTTTCATGCGAAATCAAAAATATATTATTCTTTTGTGGATTTTGAAGTTTTGAAGAAAAATTCTTAATTAATGGTTTTTTATAATTTTTCAAACCTTCGATTGCAGTTGTAATTTTCGCAGTTCAAGTTGAATATTAAATATTCTTTTTAAACATCTAAATCTTGTGTAAGTAATTATAGTGTAAATATTCTTCCACGCTGTTAATTTTTTTCATGTTGGTAAGTTATTATTAAAATCAACATTTTTACAAATTTAATATGTAATTTCTATCAAAGCCGTAATAAATCGGATTAGTTCAATCTTATAATATTCACTAACCTTGAATCGCCCTTTCCATATTAGTTTAAGTTTGGGACATTGCCGTTTTGTTAACATCTTTGTTTTTACCTGAAATTAGAAAAGTACATAAAGATTAGTTAATTTTTCTTATAAAAATAACATCAAGACAAATTCCTTCCCAGAACCGCCTTTTGATCCGCGGCCAAAGAAAAACCACATGTTTTTACGAATCATAAAAAATAGCTCTTCGCGAAAATGATTAATTCGCGGCCTATTACAATATGCAAATCTTCTTAAGTAGTCGTCTGGCAAATGTCCATTGTTGTTTTAAAAGGGTTTCTCTATATCTCATTAAGCATAAAAAAATTCCATTCTTTAACGAATATTCATTAAACGTAAGTAAACATTTTGTGGCGCCGGAGATGAACATATATTCTGGGACCTCCGTTTTTTTCTAATGAAACGGTTTATTCGTATGTTATTCTATATTAAGATAATGTCGGTTTGACATGGTATAATTGTTGAATTTTCTTTCAGAAAGTAACACCTTAAATTAGATTTTTAGAGAATAAACATGATTTTACTGCAACAATTCTACAATTTAAGAGTATCTAAGTGACTACTACTAATTTGTAGAAGACGAACAATATATTTTTCGTTACGATCGTAAAGTTGCAAAGGGCGTAAAATCTGCTTGACGATTTTACGCCCTTTGTAACTTTACGATCGTAACGAAAAATATATTTTTCGTCTTCTACAAATTAGTAGTAGTCACTTAGATACTCTTAAATTGTAGAAGACGAAAAGTACAGTATTTCTCATTTTATTATATGAAACATCTTTATTGACAGATATTTAAAAAAAAAAAACATTTTTAGTGCTTTCTGTGACAAGTGAGGTTGCCTCTAATTTACATAATTTTTCGACATTCATTTTACATAGTACATTTATGTCGGACCATCAAGGTCTTTCTGCCCTTTCAATTTCATTAAACACTAAATATTGTTTCCCCACGCCTAGAGACCGGTTTCTACCTCTCAGTTCTCATCGGTGTAGCTAGTTGCTGCTGGGGAAACGGTGGTTAAGTCACTCGGATTGTGTTCAGTACAACATTCACGCAATAGATTCCGCCACTTTGACGTGTCCACCGTTAAATTTATCTGAATTGTAAGAAGACTTTTACTACATTATTTACACTTTTCTCTATATAACGAGAAATCCTGACATTTGTGGTGACGATTAAAATTTAAATATTTCTCACCAATCATGTCCTTACAATACTTAAAACATAAAAATGCAAATGCCCGTGCCCACACGCTCAACATATTTCTCGCTGTTGTAAAATGTGTGAACAAGCCTGTCGATTGCATAATTAAATTATCTACAACAAAAACGGTTGTATGTAAATTATCAAAAATATTTGCAATTAAATTCGTTCATTTCAATAAATGTTTACATAAATATTTTGCTGTTACAGGAGGAACCTTCAATGAAACTCCACTTGGTTAATATTTCCACAAAATAAACGTATCCGCATAGTTTTGACAACGAACAAAATTGATCTGAACGTAGAAACTATAGTCGCAGGATAGAGAGAAGGTAATATTTTGGCTATCTTATTGCTATACCAAATAAATATACGACTATCCTTGATTCAGTTCAAAATTTGAGAAGTATTTGGAGATTTTTGCAAAAAACAGAATGTTTGTTCAGTAAATTTGAAAAGTTGGAGAGTTTTAGGTATGTGGCAATTTCCTATTTTGGTTTTACCTGTGAAAAACGCATTTTCTGAAAGATTATTTGCTACATTCTCAAAGTATTATTTTTAAATCAAATCATTAACTAAAAGAGATATGGATTTTTGAAAATTTTAATTTTAATTTTTTATACACTCGGCCAAAAACATCGCAGAAAAAATATAAAAATTCAGCAAACTTCCATATGAAATCATCCTCAATGGCCGAAGTATAGCTAATTCAAAATAAATTCGGTTTTTGTAAATCCAACAATTTTCAATAGAGATATGGCTTTTTGAAGATTTTTGTTTTAATTTTTTGAGCACTTGAATGAAAACATCACAGAAAAAAATATAAAACGCGTAGAAAAAATTCCTTAAAACAATATCTCCAATGGTCGAAGTATTGCTTATTCAAAATCAATTTGAATTTTGTAAATTCAACAATTTTTAATGGAGATGTGAATTTTTGAAAATTTTAATTTTATTATTTTGAGCACTTAAATGAAAACATCGCAGAAAAAATATAAAATGTGCAGAACAAATTCCATAAAAAATCATCCTCAATGGCCGAAGTATCGCTTATTCAAAATTAATTTGGGGCTTGAAAATTCAACAATTTTCAATAAAGATACCGATTTTTGAAGATTTTTCGTTTTAATTTTTTGAGCACTTGAATGAAAACATCGCAGAAAAAAATATAAAACACCTAGAAAAAAATCCTTAAAACAATATCCTCAATGGTAGAAGTATCGCTTATTCAAAAATAATTTGGTATTTGCAAATTCAACAATTTTTAATGGAGTTATGGATTTTTTTAAATTTGAGTTTTATTTTTCTGAGTACTTGAAAGAAAACATCACAGAAAAAATATATAATGCGCAGACAAAATAAAATTAAAAATTATCCTTAATGGCAGAAGTATATCTAATTCAATACCAATTTGGTTTTTGTTAATTCAATAATAGTCAATAGAGATATGGATTTTTAAAGATTTTCGTTTTAATTTTTTGAGCACTTGAATGAAAACAACGCAGAAAAAAATATAAAACGCGTAGAAAAAATTCCTTAAAATAATATCCTCAATGGTCGAAGTATCTCTTATTCAAAATCAACTTGGATTTTGTAAATTTAATAATTTTTAATGGAGATGTGAATTTTTGAAAATTTTATTTTTATTTTTTTGAGCACTTGAATGAAAACATCGCAGAAAAAATACAAAACGCGCAGACAAAATTCCATTAAAAATCATCTTCAATTGCCGAAGTATAGCTAATTCAAAGTCAGTTCGGTTTTTATAAATCCAACAATTTTCAATAGAGATTTGGATTTTTGAAGATTTTCGTTTTAATTTTTTGAGCACTTGAATGAAAATATCGCAGAAAAAAATATAAAACGCGTAGAAAAAATTCCTTAAAACAATATCCTCAATGCTTGAAGTATCGCTTATTCAAAATTAATTTGGTTTTTGTAAATTCAACAATTTTCAATAGAGATATGGATTTTTGAAGATTTTTGTTTTAATTTTTTGAGCACTTGAATGAAAATATCGCAGAAAAAAATATAAAACGCGTAGAAAAAATTCCTTAAAACAATATCCTCAATGCTTGAAGTATCGCTTATTCAAAATTAATTTGGTTTTTGTAAATTAAACAATTTTCAATAGAGATGTGGATTTTTGAAGATTTTCGTTTTAATTTTTTGAGCACTTGAATGAAAACATCGCAGAAAAATTATAAAACGCGTAGAAAAAATTCTTTAAAACAACATCTTCAATGGTCGAAGTATCGTTTATTCAAAAATAATTTGGTATTTGCAAATTCATCAATTTTTAATGGAGATATGGATTTTTGAAAATTTTATTTTTATTTGTTAAGCACTGATTTTAAGTAACAGAGATATTAAGTAGCAGTGATTTTAAGTAGCAGTAAAATTCGCCCATTAGTAACAGTAATCACCTGTGATTTTTTAATACCAGTGAAAAATCACAGATACGTTAAATATCGCCTATCCCTACTTTTTACCATCTAAATTAGTAAATTTTATGCAACAAATTAGCAATTTCGTCTTATCCGCGATAAGTAAGGTAAGAGTACGAATTTAGGTCATATTAATAAACGCTTATGAAAAACATTGTCAGCGTCGAAGGATGTAGGAAGCATTAAAACAATTATCTAAACTAAAGACGCTCTCGACGTTACTTTTAATCTGTATAAGTTGATCCAATTTATCAATTAAGAATTCAAATATAATCCGTCATTGGACGACCGTAATTTTAATAATAATATACATAGTGTCACTTAACGGAATATATTGTATAATTGGTTTTGATAAGGGTACGCAGTCGGCCAGATCCCGAATGGATCCGGCCCGTATGTCCTACCGGTGTTGACGCATTTGGGCCGCAATCTCCTCATCTTAAGTGACAAATAATCACGGCTATTCTACTTAATTAATTGGTAAATGTGTAGTTTTGATTTTTATGGCTCGCAGAGAATACGTCCGAGCGGTTAACATTCGCGGTGCATCCTTGGCTTAATTCGCAACCTTAATCAAGGGCCATCTAAAAAAAAGGGCCACCGCATGCATTCGTTTTATGGATTCATTACAGATTTATTTCAATTGAGTTTGTGTCCTCTATTCACCGATATTTAATCTGGTCAAGGTCGTTTGAATAGAAGAAATAACGGTCGCTTGTTACCAGTGGCGTACTATTGGGAAGGGTAAAAAAATATTAAAAACTTAAGGTATCCAAATAGTAAATAAAGGGTTTTCCAATAAGAGGTTTCATTTTGATATTAAAAAAAAAACGAGTATATTTTAAGAGAAATCAACGGAGATTTATTTCATTGTAAAGAGAAAGGTATGCCATTAACGATGAAAAACAATATCAGCCAAATGGCCGCCATGACTACGGTTGCAGCAAATTTTCCATGACCAATTCGCACATATGCGGCTGTATGTCCTCGATAACTTCACGAATTCCATTTTTTAGGTCTTGAGTCGATTGTGGAGCATTGGCATAGATCTTATCTTTCACGTGGCACCAAAGAAAACAGTTTAAAGGTGTCAAGTAACAAGATCTCGGGGGCCAATTGTGATCACCTCTTCGCGAAATAACACGGCCAGGAAACTTTTCTTGCAAAATTGCGATTGTTTCGTTGCTTGTGTGGCACGTAGCGACGTCTTGTTGAAAATAAACGTCGTCCACATCAATATTTTCCAATTCCGGCCATAAAAAATGCAAAATGACCTTGTTCCAGCGCTTGCAGCAATTTTTCCAAATAACAATGATTTTGATCTGCCATATAATACGATATGGTTGCAGCAAGACGGCGCATCCCCGCACCTAGGCGTGTTTTTTTTAATGTAGAAATTCTTCCTGAACATTTAAAATATTTTCCAGGCTAATTCTGCGTATTTTGCATATTGGTTCTCGCCTACCAATCCACCTATTCGTAAAGTAATTGTCAATAAACGCGCATGGTGCGGCGGTGCGCCGTCTTACTGAGACTATACTGTATTATATAAAAGGTTAAATTATTTTTGTTTACGCAGGAACAAGGTCATTTTGGAAAAAGTCTAATTATCAATTTCTCACCTTCAATTGTCAATTATTCGAAAAATATTTTATGTGAGATGACAATATTTGTATATTGCCAGTTCCACAATGAAAAGATCTCTCGAAATCAAGAACAAAAATAAGGGGTTGCCATTTAAAAACAAAATGGATGACGTCATTACTCAAAAACAAATGACTACTGAAAATCGATTTTCATGTTAAAATGTGTATTTTTATAAAAGAAAATCGACCTGTTCGACGATTTTTTCCAAAAATATTTTATTTCGGTTTTATTGAATATATTCCATACTTTTGGCGCGCACTGTATAATATGCAAAGCATTGAAAAATAAATTTAATAAACGCAAATTATTTATCTATGCGATAAATATGTTTAGAAATCACTGCTAGATAATAATATTAATAATTTTATTCATGCTACTAGTGATGTTAAACTTTGCACATGTCATATTTACAAGATTATTTCAATGCTGGCGACTTAAAATTAAAACACAAAATAATAATGCAAGACTATGCGCAATATCTCTTTGAATCAACGTATATTTGTGAGCAAAGTTTTCCATCCACGAATAATCACAAATCGCAAAATAGGAACCGATTGACTGATGAAAATTTGGAATCAATTTTGCGGTTGCCAAAAAATAGAACTTAACATCAAAACAATTATCAAATCAATGCATTAAATTAAATTCACCTGCTTTTTACTTTCTCCGCTACAAAGTACGAGAAATTATTGTGATCGTGAAATTTTTTCAATTTTTTTTTACGGCAATATCCGTGTTGAGATCCCTAGAGGCGATTTCAACAATTTCTGGAAAAAAAAGTTTGTGTCTGTATATGTGTTGATGTGTGTCTGTGTTTTTGTATAATGTGTGTCTGTGTGACTATGTGGCTTTGTGTCCGTGTGTCTGTGTGTCTATGTGTCCGTGTGTTTGTGTGGCTGTGTGTCTCTGTGTCTGTGTGTATGTGTGGCTGTGTGGCTGTGTGGCTGTGTGTCTGTGTGTCTGGGTGTCTGCGTGTCTGAGTGGCTGTGTGACTGTGTAGATGTGTGTCTGTGTGGCTGTGTGTCTGTGTGTCTGGGTGTCTGCGTGTCTGAGTGGCTGTGTGACTGTGTAGATGTGTGTCTGTGTGGCTGTGTGGCTATGTGTCTGTGTGTCTGTGTATCTGTGTGTCTGTGTCTGTGTGTCTGTGTGGCTGTGTGTCTATGTGCCTGTGTGTCTGTGTGGCTGTGTGTCTGTGCGTCTGTGTGTTTATGTACTGTGTGTCTGTATCTCAAAAACTATAAGAGCAATTGACATCAAACTTTAAACATAAGTTTTTCTTGATAATCTGAAAAACTGAAAAGCTTTTGGTCAAATTTCGTACTGTGTGTCTGTGTGTCTGTGTGTCCGTGTGTCTGTGTGTCCGTGTGTCTGTGTGTCTGTGTGTCCGTGTGTCTGTGAGTCTGTGTATTTATGTACTCTGTGTCTGTATCTCAAAAACTAATAGAGCAATTAACATCAAACTTTAAACATAAGTTTTACTTGACAATCCGACGAACTGAAAAGCTTTTGGTAAAATTTCGTATAGCGGAAGTGGGTGTTTACCTTAACTGCTTTTTGTTTCTTTCCGAATATTTCTTAAATATGCAAAATATTACAAACATATTGAAGACAACTAAGAAATTAATATCTCTTGTTTGAAAATATTATTAAATTTTTTTTTTTTCGATAAAAAAATATAACATTAATAGTTGCATTTGGGGCACTCCGTGGCGGAGCTGTTGAGCTCCCGCTTTCGGTGCTGGCGGTAGATTTTATTAACGAAAAGTTATCGCTCGTGTCCATGGTTGTTCAGTATTTGTCCCATTCATTATAAAAATAATTTTTCAACAATATTAAAATAAAACGCTTATGCCAATTCCCTTAATCATTCACTCTCCTTAACCCGCTATTCCGTCAAACATCCTTCCATTAAAAAAAATAGTTGCAACAAATTTATATTATTAATAATTGTAGAGAATGTAAAAATGAACAACTTATAGAGAATAATTCAAATAAAACGAATAAATATGTTAGTATCACTTTATTAACTTGGAGTAACTATAGTTTCAAAAATTTCAACTTGTCATTTTTAAACTATGAATATTTACATTACGATACCAAAAAATTTATTCGTTTTATTTGAATTATTTAAAATGTACCACGAAGTGAAAGCCTCCACAATTACTTCTTTCATAGAGAATAAGTTTTTCATCATCAAATCTTGGCAAAAGCTACCACGTATTTTTTTTGTAATATACAGGGTGTTTCTAAATTGATGCTAAAGATTTTAATGGGTGATTGTTCAGAAAAAAATAAGGGAGGTCTTTCGTATATTTTTTTGTTCAAAACCTCTTCCTCTTCAAGTTACAGCCCTCTGAAGTTAAGGGATTTTTTTTTATTGCATATATCTACTATGGAAGAATTTAGAAGTTTAAAATTTGGCAGATAACCGTTCCTAATAAAATGGCACTGTTTGGCGATTTTTGTAACCCTAAAATGTTATTACAAGGCGGTGAAACAATCAACCCCTATAATCGTTTGCATCAGAATTTTTTCATGCGTCTACATTTTTCTATTTTAGAATGATTTAAATGGAAGGATTCAATCTGCAACTTTTTTTCTCCTAAAATCGTTAGTTTGATCACAAAAAAATAAAATAATGCTCAGACCCATTTCACATAAATTCACAAATTGGTTATTATTATTATTTTTTAATTTTATTAGAAACTGTTATCTGCTAAATTTCATCCTTCAACATTCTTCCATAGTGTATATATGAAATAAAAGCAATTTTCTTTCCCTAACTTTAGAGGGCTGTAACTTGGAGAAGAAGGGGTTTTGAACAAAACAACATGAAAAACGTCCCTTAATTTAATCTGAAAAAGCACTCTTTAAAATCTTTCGCATCAATTTATAATTTTTCCGATCGCGAGATGTAATTTTTTTTACAGTGTTGTCATTTTCTATCTGAATGAGTTTTGTCAATTGTTTTAGTGGAATATAAAAAGTGTATTCATTATTAATAGATTTTGAAAGTTTTCTACAGTGTTGTCGTTTTCTATCTGAATAAGATTTGTCAATTGTTTTAGTGGAATATCAAAAGTGTATTCATTATTAATAGATTTAGAAAGTTTGAAGCCGATTCCTGCAGAGATACATTTTTTTTATAATTTTTCCAATCGCGGATGTAATTTTCTCTTCTACAGTGTTGTCGTTTTCTATCTGAATGAGATTTGTCAATTGTTTTAGCGGAATATCAAAAGTGTATTCATTATTAATAGATTTAGAAAGTTTGAAGCCGATTCCTGCAGAGATACATTTTGTTATAATTTTCCAATCGTGGAATGTAATTTTCTTTTCTACAGTGTTGTCGTTTTCTTTCTGAATAAGATTTGTCATTTGTTTTAGTGGAATAGCAAAAGTGTATTCATTATTAATAGATTTAGAAAGTTTGAAGCTGATTCCCGCAGAGATACATTTTTTTTTATAATTTTTCCAATCGCGGATGTAATTTTCTTTTCTACAGTGTTGTCGTTTTCTATCTGAATGAGATTTGTCAATTGTTTTAGCGGAATATTAAAAGTGTATTCATTATTAATAGATTTAGAAAATTTGAAGCCGATTCCTGCAGAGATGCATTTTTTTATAATTTTTACAATCGCGGATGTAATTTACTTTTCTACAGTGTTGTCTTTTTCTATCTGAATAAGATTTGTCAATCGTTTTAGGAGAATATCAAAAGTGGATTCATAGATTTAGAAATATTGAGGCCGATTCTTGCAGAGATACATTTTTACAATTTTTCCAAACGCGAAATATAATTTTCTCTTTTACGGTGTTTTCGTGTTCTATATGAATGAGATTTGTTAATTATTTTAGTGGAAACTCAAAAGTGGGTTCATTATTCTCAGCGGAGCCGTCGTTCGTCATCAGTAACTTTTCTTAATTTTAAACGGCCATGCATGGACGACGGCGCGGCGCAGCGCAGCGGAGCCGTCGTTCGTCACCGGTAACTTTACTTAATTTTAAAGGGCCACGCACGGACGACTTCGAGCCATCGTTCGTCATCGGTTTCTCTGCTCAATTTTAATAGGCTACCCACGGACGACGGCGCAGCGCAGCGGAGCCGTCTTGCTTCGCCGGTTTCCTTGCTCAATTTTATATTTCACTATTTCACATAAAGAACACTATTTCACCTGCTTTCACTTTACCTTGAAAAAACCAAGTTTAACAATACTACTCATCTAATAGATGACCGAAAAATTCCAACTACTGTTAGACAGATTGAAGTGGGCGTTGGAGTACACAATTAATAAATTCCTCCTAATAAACACCGTAAAATATAACCGTGTCCATTGTCTAGTGAAACATTATAATGATTAAAGAGTTGTCCTGAATGTGAAATCCGAAAAGTTTATTGTAATTCAAGCCATCGCTTATTAATGTCATTAAGGTGTGCCTGGTTTTGCGAAAGATGAGAAACAAAAAATTCATTGTATAATGTAATAAAAAATACAAATAAAATAAAGTATGCCGTGCGTTATCCGGTGAATATTAACGAGGTTTCTCTCCTCTGTAATTATTCCGAATTTAAATGTCACCTCTACATCGCAATTAATTAACCTTGCTGGTGGACACGTGAGTTATTCAAGATCTGGGTTACAGTAAACAATAAAAATAACATAATTGCGTTATGAATAGATCGGAGGAAGAATTTAAGTGTTTATGTGTTAATCGTCGTGTAGTGACAACATTTGATAATAATAAGTTTACCAAGTCCACGGTGTCTTGTCGACGTGCCTACATACTGGTAGGACCGCAACTATCGATTCCAATAAATCCCATCCACATACCACGGTGTGCAGCAGAAACTCCTCCGTTGTTGGAGCAGTCATGACTCTTTGCTTGTCAGTATAATCGCCAATGCACTTTTCCTTTTAATCTTAAAATTGCTTGCTATATTAGACTTTGCACCTATTTATCTGTATCTACTTGTAAATACTGAAAAATTAATTCATAGCTATGGGCTCCATCAATAATCTTGCGATGCACATTATATTAGAGAAGAAAGAAGAATAAATTGCTTCAGATATATCGAATTATTTTCAGGGGTAATACCATAGCATGTTATAATTTAGCCGGATAAATTTTATATTTTTACACAAGCCATTAAATCGATTCAAATTCCGAGAATGAATTGAGATGAAAAAATGTTTGCCTTGTCGCTTAAAATTTATCCTGCCGCAATTATCACCATGAGCGGTATTCCTTCAAAGTAGCAAGCTCAGTTACACACACGGCTAAAAGATCTCAGAATGAATGTGATCGAAGATCACCTACGCAAACTATTTCACAACATAATTTACCTTAAGAAATTTAGATTTCTACAGTAAATCTTTGTTAATTATTAGGTACATATGATGACTAATAGTGGCCCAAAAAAATACTATCTACAACCCAAAAATTTCCAGTTATTAAACCATAAACTAAACGGTCGCTACTGTATAAGCCGTTGGATAATTGTCGAACGTTATGTAACCGCAGAGAGTTAATTCGAATCAAATTAGAACGTAGCCAACCTTCGAACAACATCACATTAACAGCTCTTAATAACACAAGGCGTGCAGTAATTAGCTTGTGATATTTGTTCGGAGGCCGATAATTAAATTAAGTTTAGAAAAAGTGCAAACAAAAGTGTCCGATGCGTAACTAAAAAAAGAAACATGACGGTCGTAATTAGTGGACAAGCAACATAATCGAGCTCTAACGAAAAACGAGCTAATAGTAATTTTCGAACAAATATTTGTACGACTCACTTGTGTTTAAAAGTGATCATTACGGATTACGCATTGTTTGTGGAGAGAAGAAGAACCATTAACATCCGCCTGGTTGTGTAACTTGAGCCAGGCGAAGGTATTTCGTTGGAAGTAATTAGAATTTGGAAGTAAAAAGGTGCCGCGAAAGTTTTATTATTACTTATTCCGAAAAATCTCACCATTTAAAAAATTCTCGCTGAGAATTAGTTTTAAAATCTCCAAATATACTCAGAATTAATGTATTTTTGCTGTAATAAAAAAGTATAGCTTCTTTATCATCAGAAAAACGAGAGAAATTGATTGTCCTTAAAAACGATCAGCTATCTTCAATAGCAAAAGAATTAGTCAGTCACCATGAACATTTTAGAAAATTTACGAAAATAATTAATTTTTCAGAATTTGATCGGCCGTAGCGACCAAACGAAAACTCCAAATTAAACGCGGTTAGCAAATCTGAGCTCCTCGTACGTCAATTAGTCGGATTAGAGATTTTGAATTTTTGATGAAATCGTGAAAAAAGACATGACTAATCCCCTTGGAAATTTTGTTAAAAAATGCAACTTTCTTAAAAATCATCGTAGACTATTGAATTTAACTTTATTTTCATCAGAAAGACGAGAGAAATTGATTGCCGTTAAAAAATTTCAGCTAACTTCAATAGCAAAAAAATTAGTCAGTCACAGTGAACATTTTAGAAAATTTACAAAAATAATTGATTTTTCAGACTTTGATCTGCCGTAGCGGCCAAACGAAAACTCCAAATTGAACGCGGTTTGCAAATCTGAGCTCCTCGTACGTCAATTAGTCGGATTTGAGATTTGAAATTTTTGATGAAATCGTGAAAAAAAGACATGAGTGAACCCCTTGGAAATTTGTTAAAAAAATGCAACTTTCTTAAAAATCATCGTAGACTATTGAATTTAACTTTATTTTCATCAGAAAGACGAGAGAAATTGATTGCCGTTAAAAAATTTCAGCTAACTTCAATAGCAAAAAAATTAGTCAGTCACAGTGAAGATATTAGAAAATTTACGAAAATAATTGATTTTTCAGACTTTGATCGGCCGTAGCGGCCAAACGAAAACTCCAAATTGAACGCGGTTTGCAAATCTGAGCTCCTCGTACGTCAATTAGTCGGATTAGAGATTTTAAATTTTTGATGAAATCGTGAAAAAAGACATGACTAACCCCCTTGGAAATTTTGTTAAAAAATGCAACTTTCTTAAAAATCATCGTAGACTATTGAATTTAACTTTATTTTCATCAGAAAGACGAGAGAAATTGATTGCCGTTAAAAAATTTCAGCTAACTTCAATAGCAAAAAAATTAGTCAGTCACAGTGAACATTTTAGAAAATTTACGAAAATAATTGATTTTTCAGACTTTGATCGGCCGTAGCGGCCAAAGGAAAACTCCAAATTGAACCCGGTTTGCAAATCTGAGCTCCTCGTACGTCAATTAGTCGGATTAGAGATTTTAAATTTTTGATGAAATCGTGAAAAAAGACATGACTAACCCCCTTGGAAATTGTGTTAAAAAATGCAACTTTCTTAAAAATCATCGTAGACTATTGAATTTAACTTTATTTTCATCAGAAAGACGAGAGAAATTGATTGCCGTTAAAAAATTTCAGCTAACTTCAATAGCAAAAAAATTAGTCAGTCACAGTGAAGATATTAGAAAATTTACGAAAATAATTGATTTTTCAGACTTTGATCGGCCGTAGCGGCCAAACGAAAACTCCAAATTGAACGCGGTTTGCAAATCTGAGCTCCTCGTACGTCAATTAGTCGGATTAGAGATTTTAAATTTTTGATGAAATCGTGAAAAAAGACATGACTAACCCCCTTGGAAATTTTGTTAAAAAATGCAACTTTCTTAAAAATCATCGTAGACTATTGAATTTAACTTTATTTTCATCAGAAAGACGAGAGAAATTGATTGCCGTTAAAAAATTTCAGCTAACTTCAATAGCAAAAAAGTTAGTCAGTCACAGTGAACATTTTAGAAAATTTACGAAAATGCATTTTTTTATAATTTTTCCAATCGCGGAATGTAATTTTCTTTTCTACAGTGTTGTCGTTTTCTATCTGAATAAGATTTGTCAATCGTTTTAGTGGAATATCATAGTTTTCATAGTTTTAGAAATTTTGAGGCCGATTCTTGCAGAGATACATTTTTACGATTTTTCCAATCGCGAAATATAATTTTCTCTTTTACGGTGTTTTCGTTTTCTATATGAATGAGATTTTAAAATTTACGAAAATAATTGATTTTTCAGATTTTGATCGGCCGTAGCGGCCAAACGAAAACTCCAAATTGAACGCGGTTTGCAAATCTGAGCTCCTCGTACGTCAATTAGTCGGATTAGAGATTTTAAATTTTTGATGAAATCGTGAAAAAAGACATGACTAACCCCCTTGGAAATTTTGTTAAAAAATGCAACTTTCTTAAAAATCATCGTAGACTATTGAATTTAACTTTATTTTCATCAGAAAGACGAGAGAAATTGATTGCCGTTAAAAAATTTCAGCTAACTTCAATAGCAAAAAAATTAGTCAGTCACAGTGAACATTTTAGAAAATTTACGAAAATAATTGATTTTTCAGACTTTGATCGGCCGTAGCGGCCAAAGGAAAACTCCAAATTGAACCCGGTTTGCAAATCTGAGCTCCTCGTACGTCAATTAGTCGGATTAGAGATTTTAAATTTTTGATGAAATCGTGAAAAAAGGCATGACTAACCCCCTTGGAAATTGTGTTAAAAAATGCAACTTTCTTAAAAATCATCGTAGACTATTGAATTTAACTTTATTTTCATCAGAAAGACGAGAGAAATTGATTGCCGTTAAAAAATTTCAGCTAACTTCAATAGCAAAAAAATTAGTCAGTCACAGTGAAGATATTAGAAAATTTACGAAAATAATTGATTTTTCAGACTTTGATCGGCCGTAGCGGCCAAACGAAAACTCCAAATTGAACGCGGTTTGCAAATCTGAGCTCCTCGTACGTCAATTAGTCGGATTAGAGATTTTAAATTTTTGATGAAATCGTGAAAAAAGACATGACTAACCCCCTTGGAAATTTTGTTAAAAAATGCAACTTTCTTAAAAATCATCGTAGACTATTGAATTTAACTTTATTTTCATCAGAAAGACGAGAGAAATTGATTGCCGTTAAAAAATTTCAGCTAACTTCAATAGCAAAAAAATTAGTCAGTCACAGTGAACATTTTAGAAAATTTACGAAAATAATTGATTTTTCAGACTTTGATCGGCCGTAGCGGCCAAACGAAAACTCCAAATTGAACGCGGTTTGCAAATCTGAGCTCCTCGTACGTCAATTAGTCGGATTAGAGATTTTAAATTTTTGATGAAATCGTGAAAAAAGACATGACTAACCCCCTTGGAAATTTTGTTAAAAAATGCAACTTTCTTAAAAATCATCGTAGACTATTGAATTTAACTTTATTTTCATCAGAAAGACGAGAGAAATTGATTGCCGTTAAAAAATTTCAGCTAACTTCAATAGCAAAAAAATTAGTCAGTCACAGTGAACATTTTAGAAAATTTACGAAAATAATTGATTTTTCAGACTTTGATCGGCCGTAGCGGCCAAACGAAAACTCCAAATTGAACCCGGTTTGCAAATCTGAGCTCCTCGTACGTCAATTAGTCGGATTAGAGATTTTAAATTTTTGATGAAATCGTGAAAAAAGACATGACTAACCCCCTTGGAAATTGTGTTAAAAAATGCAACTTTCTTAAAAATCATCGTAGACTATTGAATTTAACTTGTTTTTCATCAGAAAGACGAGAGAAATTGATTGCGGTTAAAAAAATTCAGCAACTTCAATAGCAAAAAAATTAGTCAAACACAGTGAACATTTTAGAAAATTTACGAAAATAATTGATTTTTCGGACTTTGATCTGCCGTAGCGGCCAAACGAAAACTCCAAATTGAACGCGGTTTGCAAATCTGAGCTCCTCGTACGATAATTAGTCGGATTAGAGATTTTAAATTTTTGATGAAATCGTGAAAAAAGACATGACTAACCCCCTTGGAAATTTTGTTAAAAAATGCAACTTTCTTAAAAATCATCGTAGACTATTGAATTTAACTTTATTTTCATCAGAGAGACGAGAGAAATTGATTGCCGTTAAAAAATTTCAGCTAACTTCAATAGCAAAAAAATTAGTCAGTCACAGTGAACATTTTAGAAAATTTACGAAAATAATTGATTTTTCAGACTTTGATCGGCCGTAGCGGCCAAACGAAAACTCCAAATTGAACGCGGTTTGCAAATCTGAGCTCCTCGTACGTCAATTAGTCGGATTAGAGATTTTAAATTTTTGATGAAATCGTGAAAAAAGACATGACTAACCCCCTTGGAAATTTTGTTAAAAAATGCAACTTTCTTAAAAATCATCGTAGACTATTGAATTTAACTTTATTTTCATCAGAAAGACGAGAGAAATTGATTGCCGTTAAAAAATTTTAGCTAACTTCAATAGCAAAAAAAATAGTCAGTCACAGTGAAGATTTTAGAAAATTTACGAAAATAATTGATTTTTCAGACTTTGATCGGCCGTAGCGGCCAAACGAAAACTCCAAATTGAACGCGGTTTGCAAATCTGAGCTCCTCGTACGACAATTAGTCGGATTAGAGATTTTAAATTTTTGATGAAATCGTGAAAAAAGACATGACTAACCCCCTTGGAAATTTTTTTAAAAAATGCAACATTCTTAAAAATCATCGTAGACTATTGAATTTAACTTTATTTTCATCAGAAAGACGAGAGAAATTGATTGCCGTTAAAAAATTTCAGCTAACTTCAATAGCAAAAAAATTAGTCAGTCACAGTGAACATTTTAGAAAATTTACGAAAATAATTGATTTTTCAGACTTTGATCGGCCGTAGCGGCCAAACGAAAACTCCAAATTGAACGCGGTTTGCAAATCTGAGCTCCTCGTACGACAATTAGTCGGATTAGAGATTTTAAATTTTTGATGAAATCGTGAAAAAAGACATGACTAACCCCCTTGGAAATTTTGTTAAAAAATGCAACTTTCTTAAAAATCATCGTAGACTATTGAATTTAACTTTGTTTTCATCAGAAAGACGAGAGAAATTGATTGCCGTTAAAAAATTTCAGCTAACTTCAATAGCAAAAAAAATAGTCAGTCACAGTGAACATTTCAGAAAATTTACGAAAATAATTGATTTTTCAGACTTTGATCGGCCGTAGCGGCCAAACCAAAACTCCAAATTGAACGCGGTTTGCAAATCTGAGCTCCTCGTACGTCAATTAGTCGGATTAGAGATTTTAAATTTTTGATGAAATCGTGAAAAAAGACATGACTAACCCCCTTGGAAATTTTGTTAAAAAATGCAACTTTTTTAAAAATCATCGTAGACTATTGAATTTAACTTTATTTTCATCAGAAAGACGAGATAAATTGATTGCCGTTAAAAAATTTCAGCTAACTTCAATAGCAAAAAAATTAGTCAGTCACAGTGAACATTTTGGAAAATTTACGAAAATAATTGATTTTTCAGACTTTGATCGGCCGTAGCGGCCAAACGAAAACTCCAAATTGAACGCGGTTTGCAAATCTGAGCTCCTCGTACGTCAATTAGTCGGATTAGAGATTTTAAATTTTTGATGAAATCGTGAAAAAAGACATGACTAACCCCCTTGGAAATTTTGTTAAAAAATGCAACTTTCTTAAAAATCATCGTAGACTATTGAATTTAACTTTATTTTCATCAGAAAGACGAGAGAAATTGATTGCCGTTAAAAAATTTCAGCTAACTTCAATAGCAAAAAAATTAGTCAGTCACAGTGAACATTTTAGAAAATTTACGAAAATAATTGATTTTTCAGACTTTGATCGGCCGTAGCGGCCAAAGGAAAACTCCAAATTGAACCCGGTTTGCAAATCTGAGCTCCTCGTACGTCAATTAGTCGGATTAGAGATTTTAAATTTTTGATGAAATCGTGAAAAAAGACATGACTAACCCCCTTGGAAATTGTGTTAAAAAATGCAACTTTCTTAAAAATCATCGTAGACTATTGAATTTAACTTGTTTTTCATCAGAAAGACGAGAGAAATTGATTGCGGTTAAAAAATTTCAGCAACTTCAATAGCAAAAAAATTAGTCAAACACAGTGAACATTTTAGAAAATTTACGAAAATAATTGATTTTTCGGACTTTGATCTGCCGTAGCGGCCAAACGAAAACTCCAAATTGAACGCGGTTTGCAAATCTGAGCTCCTCGTACGATAATTAGTCGGATTAGAGATTTTAAATTTTTGATGAAATCGTGAAAAAAGACATGACTAACCCCCTTGGAAATTTTGTTAAAAAATGCAACTTTCTTAAAAATCATCGTAGACTATTGAATTTAACTTTATTTTCATCAGAGAGACGAGAGAAATTGATTGCCGTTAAAAAATTTCAGCTAACTTCAATAGCAAAAAAATTAGTCAGTCACAGTGAAGATATTAGAAAATTTACGAAAATAATTGATTTTTCAGACTTTGATCGGCCGTAGCGGCCAAACGAAAACTCCAAATTGAACGCGGTTTGCAAATCTGAGCTCCTCGTACGTCAATTAGTCGGATTAGAGATTTTAAATTTTTGATGAAATCGTGAAAAAAGACATGACTAACCCCCTTGGAAATTTTGTTAAAAAATGCAACTTTCTTAAAAATCATCGTAGACTATTGAATTTAACTTTATTTTCATCAGAAAGACGAGAGAAATTGATTGCCGTTAAAAAATTTTAGCTAACTTCAATAGCAAAAAAAATAGTCAGTCACAGTGAAGATTTTAGAAAATTTAGAAATCGTGAAAAAAGACATGACTAACCCCCTTGGAAATTTTGTTAAAAAATGCAACTTTTTTAAAAATCATCGTAGACTATTGAATTTAACTTTATTTTCATCAGAAAGACGAGATAAATTGATTGCCGTTAAAAAATTTCAGCTAACTTCAATAGCAAAAAAATTAGTCAGTCACAGTGAACATTTTGGAAAATTTACGAAAATAATTGATTTTTCAGACTTTGATCGGCCGTAGCGGCCAAACGAAAACTCCAAATTGAACGCGGTTTGCAAATCTGAGCTCCTCGTACGACAATTAGTCGGATTAGAGATTTTAAATTTTTGATGAAATCGTGAAAAAAGACATGACTAACCCCTTTGGAAATTTTGTTAAAAAATGCAACTTTCTTAAAAATCATCGTAGACTATTGAATTTAACTTTATTTTCATCAGAAAGACGAGAGAAATTGATTGCCGTTAAAAAATTTCAGCTAACTTCAATAGCAAAAAAATTAGTCAGTCACAGTGAACATTTTAGAAAATTTACGAAAATAATTGATTTTTCAGAGTTTGATCGGCCGTAGCGGCCAAACCAAAACTCCAAATTGAACGCGGTTTGCAAATCTGAGCTCCTCGTACGTCAATTAGTCGGATTAGAGATTTTAAATTTTTGATGAAATCGTGAAAAAAGACATGACTAACCCCCTTGGAAATTTTGTTAAAAAATGCAACTTTTTTAAAAATCATCGTAGACTATTGAATTTAACTTTATTTTCATCAGAAAGACGAGAGAAATTGATTGCCGTTAAAAAATTTCAGCTAACTTCAATAGCAAAAAAATTAGTCAGTCACAGTGAAGAAAATTTACGAAAATAATTGATTTTTCAGACTTTGATCGGCCGTAGCGGCCAAACGAAAACTCCAAATTGAACGCGGTTTGCAAATCTGGGCTCCTCGTAGTCAATTAGTCGGATTAGAGATTTTAAATTTTTGATGAAATCGTGAAAAAAGACATGACTAACCCCCTTGGAAATTTTGTTAAAAAATGCAACTTTCTTAAAAATCATCGTAGACTATTGAAATTAACTTTATTTTCATCAGAAAGACGAGAGAAATTGATTGCCGTTAAAAAATTTCAGCTAACTTCAAAAGCAAAAAAGTTAGTCAGTCACAGTGAACATTTTAGAAAATTTACGAAAATAATTGATTTTTCAGACTTTGATCGGCCGTAGCGGCCAAACGAAAACTCCAAATTGAACGCGGTTTGCAAATCTGAGCTCCTCGTACGACAATTAGTCGGATTAGAGATTTTAAATTTTTGATGAAATCGTGAAAAAAGACATGACTAACCCCCTTGGAAATTTTGTTAAAAAATGCAACTTTCTTAAAAATCATCGTAGACTATTGAATTTAACTTTATTTTCATCAGAAGTACGAGAGAAATTGATTGCCGTTAAAAAATTTCAGCTAACTTCAATAGCAAAAAAAATTAGTCAGTCACAGTGAACATTTTAGAAAATTTACGAAAATAATTGATTTTTCAGACTTTGATCGGCCGTAGCGGCCAAACGAAAACTCCAAATTGAACGCGGTTTGCAAATCTGAGCTCCTCGTACGTCAATTAGTCGGATTAGAGATTTTAAATTTTTGATGAAATCGTGAAAAAAGACATGACTAACCCTCTTGGAAATTTTGTTAAAAAATGCAACTTTCTTAAAAATCATCGTAGACTATTGAATTTAACTTTATTTTCATCAGAAAGACGAGAGAAATTGATTGCCGTTAAAAAATTTCAGCTAACTTCAATAGCAAAAAAATTAGTCAGTCACAGTGAACATTTTAGAAAATTTACGAAAATAATTGATTTTTCAGACTTTGATCGGCCGTAGCGGCCAAACGAAAACTCCAAATTGAACGCGGTTTGCAAATCTGAGCTCCTCGTACGACAATTAGTCGGATTAGAGATTTTAAATTTTTGATGAAATCGTGAAAAAAGACATGACTAACCCCTTTGGAAATTTTGTTAAAAAATGCAACTTTCTTAAAAATCATCGTAGACTATTGAATTTAACTTTATTTTCATCAGAAAGACGAGAGAAATTGATTGCCGTTAAAAAATTTCAGCTAACTTCAATAGCAAAAAAAATTAGTCAGTCACAGTGAACATTTTAGAAAATTTACGAAAATAATTGATTTTTCAGACTTTGATCGGCCATAGCGGCCAAACCAAAACTCCAAATTGAACGCGGTTTGCAAATCTGAGCTCCTCGTATAACAATTAGTCGGATTAGAGATTTTAAATTTTTGATGAAATCGTGAAAAAAGACATGACTAACCCCCTTGGAAATTTTGTTAAAAAATGCAACTTTTTTAAAAATCATCGTAGACCTATTGAATTTAACTTTATTTTCATCAGAAAGACGAGAGAAATTGATTGCCGTTAAAAAATTTCAGCTAACTTCAAAAGCAAAAAAGTTAGTCAGTCACAGTGAACATTTAGAAAATTTACGAAAATAATTGATTTTTCAGACTTTGATCGGCCGTAGCGGCCAAACGAAAACTCCAAATTGAACGCGGTTTGCAAATCTGAGCTCCTCGTACGTCAATTAGTCGGATTAGAGATTTTAAATTTTTGATGAAATCGTGAAAAAAGACATGACTAACCCCCTTGGAAATTTTGTTAAAAAATGCAACTTTCTTAAAAATCATCGTAGACTATTGAATTTAACTTTATTTTCATCAGAAAGACGAGAGAAATTGATTGCCGTTAAAAATTTCAGCTAACTTCAAAAGCAAAAAAGTTAGTCAGTCACAGTGAACATTTTAGAAAATTTACGAAAATAATTGATTTTTCAGACTTTGATCGGCCGTAGCGGCCAAACGAAAACTCCAAATTGAACGCGGTTTGCAAATCTGAGCTCCTCGTACGTCAATTAGTCGGATTAGAGATTTTAAATTTTTGATGAAATCGTGAAAAAAGACATGACTAACCCCCTTGGAAATTTTGTTAAAAAATGCAACTTTCTTAAAAATCATCGTAGACTATTGAATTTAACTTTATTTTCATCAGAAAGACGAGAGAAATTGATTGCCGTTAAAATTTTCAGCTAACTTCAATAGCAAAAAAATTAGTCAGTCACAGTGAACATTTTAGAAAATTTACGAAAATAATTGATTTTTCAGACTTTGATCGGCCGTAGCGGCCAAACGAAAACTCCAAATTGAACGCGGTTTGCAAATCTGAGCTCCTCGTACGTCAATTAGTCGGATTGGAGATTTTAAATTTTTGATGAAATCGTGAAAAAAGACATGACTAACCCCCTTGGAAATTGTGTTAAAAAATGCAACTTTTATAAAAATCATCGTAGACTATTGAATTTAACTTTATTTTCATCAGAAAGACGAGAGAAATTGATTGCCGTTAAAAAATTTCAGCTAACTTCAATAGCAAAAAAATTAGTCAGTCACAGTGAACATTTTAGAAAATTTACGAAAATAATTGATTTTTCAGACTTTGATCGGCCGTAGCGGCCAAACGAAAACTCCAAATTGAACGCGGTTTGCAAATCTGAGCTCCTCGTACGACAATTAGTCGGATTAGAGATTTTAAATTTTTGATGAAATCGTGAAAAAAGACATGACTAACCCCTTTGGAAATTTTGTTAAAAAATGCAACTTTCTTAAAAATCATCGTAGACTATTGAATTTAACTTTATTTTCATCAGAAAGACGAGAGAAATTGATTGCCGTTAAAAAATTTCAGCTAACTTCAATAGCAAAAAAATTAGTCAGTCACAGTGAACATTTTAGAAAATTTACGAAAATAATTGATTTTTCAGACTTTGATCGGCCATAGCGGCCAAACCAAAACTCCAAATTGAACGCGGTTTGCAAATCTGAGCTCCTCGTATAACAATTAGTCGGATTAGAGATTTTAAATTTTTGATGAAATCGTGAAAAAAGACATGACTAACCCCCTTGGAAATTTTGTTAAAAAATGCAACTTTTTAAAAATCATCGTAGACTATTGAATTTAACTTTATTTTCATCAGAAAGACGAGAGAAATTGATTGCCGTTAAAAAATTTCAGCTAACTTCAATAGCAAAAAAATTAGTCAGTCACAGTGAAGAAAATTTACGAAAATAATTGATTTTTCAGACTTTGATCGGCCGTAGCGGCCAAACGAAAACTCCAAATTGAACGCGGTTTGCAAATCTGGGCTCCTCGTACGTCAATTAGTCGGATTAGAGATTTTAAATTTTTGATGAAATCGTGAAAAAAGACATGACTAACCCCCTTGGAAATTTTGTTAAAAAATGCAACTTTCTTAAAAATCATCGTAGACTATTGAAATTAACTTTATTTTCATCAGAAAGACGAGAGAAATTGATTGCCGTTAAAAAATTTCAGCTAACTTCAAAAGCAAAAAAGTTAGTCAGTCACAGTGAACATTTTAGAAAATTTACGAAAATAATTGATTTTTCAGACTTTGATCGGCCGTAGCGGCCAAACGAAAACTCCAAATTGAACGCGGTTTGCAAATCTGAGCTCCTCGTACGTCAATTAGTCGGATTAGAGATTTTAAATTTTTGATGAAATCGTGAAAAAAGACATGACTAACCCCCTTGGAAATTTTGTTAAAAAATGCAACTTTCTTAAAAATCATCGTAGACTATTGAATTTAACTTTATTTTCATCAGAAAGACGAGAGAAATTGATTGCCGTTAAAAATTTTCAGCTAACTTCAATAGCAAAAAAATTAGTCAGTCACAGTGAACATTTTAGAAAATTTACGAAAATAATTGATTTTTCAGACTTTGATCGGCCGTAGCGGCCAAACGAAAACTCCAAATTGAACGCGGTTTGCAAATCTGAGCTCCTCGTACGTCAATTAGTCGGATTGGAGATTTTAAATTTTTGATGAAATCGTGAAAAAAGACATGACTAACCCCCTTGGAAATTGTGTTAAAAAATGCAACTTTTATAAAAATCATCGTAGACTATTGAATTTAACTTTATTTTCATCAGAAAGACGAGAGAAATTGATTGCCGTTAAAAAATTTCAGCTAACTTCAATAGCAAAAAAATTAGTCAGTCACAGTGAACATTTTAGAAAATTTACGAAAATAATTGATTTTTCAGACTTTGATCGGCCGTAGCGGCCAAACGAAAACTCCAAATTGAACGCGGTTTGCAAATCTGAGCTCCTCGTACGACAATTAGTCGGATTAGAGATTTTAAATTTTGATGAAATCGTGAAAAAAGACATGACTAACCCCTTGGAAATTTTGTTAAAAAATGCAACTTTCTTAAAAATCATCGTAGACTATTGAATTTAACTTTATTTTCATCAGAAAGACGAGAGAAATTGATTGCCGTTAAAAAATTTCAGCTAACTTCAATAGCAAAAAAATTAGTCAGTCACAGTGAACATTTTAGAAAATTTACGAAAATAATTGATTTTTCAGACTTTGATCGGCCGTAGCGGCCAAACCAAAACTCCAAATTGAACGCGGTTTGCAAATCTGAGCTCCTCGTACGTCAATTAGTCGGATTAGAGATTTTAAATTTTTGATGAAATCGTGAAAAAAGACATGACTAACCCCCTTGGAAATTTTGTTAAAAAATGCAACTTTTTTAAAAATCATCGTAGACTATTGAATTTAACTTTATTTTCATCAGAAAGACGAGAGAAATTGATTGCCGTTAAAAAATTTCAGCTAACTTCAATAGCAAAAAAATTAGTCAGTCACAGTGAAGAAAATTTACGAAAATAATTGATTTTTCAGACTTTGATCGGCCGTAGCGGCCAAACGAAAACTCCAAATTGAACGCGGTTTGCAAATCTGGGCTCCTCGTACGTCAATTAGTCGGATTAGAGATTTTAAATTTTTGATGAAACCGTGAAAAAAGACATGACTAACCCCCTTGGAAATTTTGTTAAAAAATGCAACTTTCTTAAAAATCATCGTAGACTATTGAATTTAACTTTATTTTCATCAGAAAGACGAGAGAAATTGATTGCCGTTAAAAAATTTCAGCTAACTTCAAAAGCAAAAAAGTTAGTCAGTCACAGTGAACATTTTAGAAAATTTACGAAAATAATTGATTTTTCAGACTTTGATCGGCCGTAGCGGCCAAACGAAAACTCCAAATTGAACGCGGTTTGCAAATCTGAGCTCCTCGTACGTCAATTAGTCGGATTAGAGATTTTAAATTTTTGATGAAATCGTGAAAAAAGACATGACTAACCCCCTTGGAAATTTTGTTAAAAAATGCAACTTTCTTAAAAATCATCGTAGACTATTGAATTTAACTTTATTTTCATCAGAAAGACGAGAGAAATTGATTGCCGTTAAAAATTTTCAGCTAACTTCAATAGCAAAAAAATTAGTCAGTCACAGTGAACATTTTAGAAAATTTACGAAAATAATTGATTTTTCAGACTTTGATCGGCCGTAGCGGCCAAACGAAAACTCCAAATTGAACGCGGTTTGCAAATCTGAGCTCCTCGTACGTCAATTAGTCGGATTGGAGATTTTAAATTTTTGATGAAATCGTGAAAAAAGACATGACTAACCCCCTTGGAAATTGTGTTAAAAAATGCAACTTTTATAAAAATCATCGTAGACTATTGAATTTAACTTTATTTTCATCAGAAAGACGAGAGAAATTGATTGCCGTTAAAAAATTTCAGCTAACTTCAATAGCAAAAAAGTTAGTCAGTCACAGTGAACATTTTAGAAAATTTACGAAAATAATTGATTTTTCAGACTTTGATCGGCCGTAGCGGCCAAACGAAAACTCCAAATTGAACGCGGTTTGCAAATCTGAGCTCCTCGTACGTCAATTAGTCGGATTAGAGATTTTAAATTTTTGATGAAATCGTGAAAAAAGACATGACTAACCCCCTTGGAAATTTTGTTAAAAAATGCAACTTTCTTAAAAATCATCGTAGACTATTGAATTTAACTTTATTTTCATCAGAAAGACGAGAGAAATTGATTGCCGTTAAAAAAATTTCAGCTAACTTCAATAGCAAAAAAGTTAGTCAGTCACAGTGAACATTATAGAAAATTTACGAAAATAATTGATTTTTCAGACTTTGATCGGCCGTAGCGGCCAAACGAAAACTCCAAATTGAACGCGGTTTGCAAATCTGGGCTCCTCGTACGTCAATTAGTCGGATTAGAGATTTTAAATTTTTGATGAAATCGTGAAAAAAGACATGACTAACCCCCTTGGAAATTTTGTTAAAAAATGCAACTTTCTTAAAAATCATCGTAGACTATTGAAATTAACTTTATTTTCATCAGAAAGACGAGAGAAATTGATTGCCGTTAAAAAATTTCAGCTAACTTCAAAAGCAAAAAAGTTAGTCAGTCACAGTGAACATTTTAGAAAATTTACGAAAATAATTGATTTTTCAGACTTTGATCGGCCGTAGCGGCCAAACGAAAACTCCAAATTGAACGCGGTTTGCAAATCTGGGCTCCTCGTACGTCAATTAGTCGGATTAGAGATTTTAAATTTTTGATGAAATCGTGAAAAAAGACATGACTAACCCCCTTGGAAATTTTGTTAAAAAATGCAACTTTCTTAAAAATCATCGTAGACTATTGAAATTAACTTTATTTTCATCAGAAAGACGAGAGAAATTGATTGCCGTTAAAAAATTTCAGCTAACTTCAAAAGCAAAAAAGTTAGTCAGTCACAGTGAACATTTTAGAAAATTTACGAAAATAATTGATTTTTCAGACTTTGATCGGCCGTAGCGGCCAAACGAAAACTCCAAATTGAACGCGGTTTGCAAATCTGAGCTCCTCGTACGTCAATTAGTCGGATTAGAGATTTTAAATTTTTGATGAAATCGTGAAAAAAGACATGACTAACCCCCTTGGAAATTTTGTTAAAAAATGCAACTTTCTTAAAAATCATCGTAGACTATTGAATTTAACTTTATTTTCATCAGAAAGACGAGAGAAATTGATTGCCGTTAAAAAATTTCAGCTAACTTCAATAGCAAAAAAATTAGTCAGTCACAGTGAAGAAAATTTACGAAAATAATTGATTTTTCAGACTTTGATCGGCCGTAGCGGCCAAACGAAAACTCCAAATTGAACGCGGTTTGCAAATCTGGGCTCCTCGTACGTCAATTAGTCGGATTAGAGATTTTAAATTTTTGATGAAACCGTGAAAAAAGACATGACTAACCCCCTTGGAAATTTTGTTAAAAAATGCAACTTTCTTAAAAATCATCGTAGACTATTGAAATTAACTTTATTTTCATCAGAAAGACGAGAGAAATTGATTGCCGTTAAAAAATTTCAGCTAACTTCAAAAGCAAAAAAGTTAGTCAGTCACAGTGAACATTTTAGAAAATTTACGAAAATAATTGATTTTTCAGACTTTGATCGGCCGTAGCGGCCAAACGAAAACTCCAAATTGAACGCGGTTTGCAAATCTGAGCTCCTCGTACGTCAATTAGTCGGATAAGAGATTTTAAATTTTTGATGAAATCGTGAAAAAAGACATGACTAACCCCCTTGGAAATTTTGTTAAAAAATGCAACTTTCTTAAAAATCATCGTAGACTATTGAATTTAACTTTATTTTCATCAGAAAGACGAGAGAAATTGATTGCCGTTAAAAAATTTCAGCTAACTTCAATAGCAAAAAAGTTAGTCAGTCACAGTGAACATTTTAGAAAATTTACGAAAATAATTGATTTTTCAGACTTTGATCGGCCGTAGCGGCCAAACGAAAACTCCAAATTGAACGCGGTTTGCAAATCTGAGCTCCTCGTATAACAATTAGTCGGATTAGAGATTTTAAATTTTTGATGAAATCGTGAAAAAAGACATGACTAACCCCCTTGGAAATTTTGTTAAAAAATGCAACTTTCTTAAAAATCATCGTAGACTATTGAATTTAACTTTATTTTCATCAGAAAGACGAGAGAAATTGATTGCCGTTAAAAATTTTCAGCTAACTTCAATAGCAAAAAAATTAGTCAGTCACAGTGAACATTTTAGAAAATTTACGAAAATAATTGATTTTTCAGACTTTGATCGGCCGTAGCGGCCAAACGAAAACTCCAAATTGAACGCGGTTTGCAAATCTGAGCTCCTCGTACGTCAATTAGTCGGATTGGATATTTTAAATTTTTGATGAAATCGTGAAAAAAGACATGACTAACCCCCTTGGAAATTGTGTTAAAAAATGCAACTTTTATAAAAATCATCGTAGACTATTGAATTTAACTTTATTTTCATCAGAAAGACGAGAGAAATTGATTGCCGTTAAAAAATTTCAGCTAACTTCAATAGCAAAAAAATTAGTCAGTCACAGTGAAGATATTAGAAAATTTACGAAAATAATTGATTTTTCAGACTTTGATCGGCCGTAGCGGCCAAACGAAAACTCCAAATTGAACGCGGTTTGCAAATCTGAGCTCCTCGTACGTCAATTAGTCGGATTAGAGATTTTAAATTTTTGATGAAATCGTGAAAAAAGACATGACTAACCCTCTTGGAAATTTTGTTAAAAAATGCAACTTTCTTAAAAATCATCGTAGACTATTGAATTTAACTTTATTTTCATCAGAAAGACGAGAGAAATTGATTGCCGTTAAAAAATTTCAGCTAACTTCAATAGCAAAAAAATTAGTCAGTCACAGTGAACATTTTAGAAAATTTACGAAAATAATTGATTTTTCAGACTTTGATCGGCCGTAGCGGCCAAACGAAAACTCCAAATTGAACGCGGTTTGCAAATCTGAGCTCCTCGTACGTCAATTAGTCGGATTAGAGATTTTAAATTTTTGATGAAATCGTGAAAAAAGACATGACTAACCCCCTTGGAAATTTTGTTAAAAAATGCAACTTTCTTAAAAATCATCGTAGACTATTGAATTTAACTTTATTTTCATCAGAAAGACGAGAGAAATTGATTGCCGTTAAAAAATTTCAGCTAACTTCAATAGCAAAAAAGTTAGTCAGTCACAGTGAACATTATAGAAAATTTACGAAAATAATTGATTTTTCAGACTTTGATCGGCCGTAGCGGCCAAACGAAAACTCCAAATTGAACGCGGTTTGCAAATCTGAGCTCCTCGTATAACAATTAGTCGGATTAGAGATTTTAAATTTTTGATGAAATCGTGAAAAAAGACATGACTAAAATTTTGTTAAAAAATGCAACTTTCTTAAAAATCATCGTAGACTATTGAAATTAACTTTATTTTCATCAGAAAGACGAGAGAAATTGATTGCAGTTAAAAAATTTCAGCTAACTTCAATAGCAAAAAAGTTAGTCAGTCACAGTGAACATTTTAGAAAATTTACGAAAATAATTGATTTTTCAGACTTTGATCGGCCGTAGCGGCCAAACGAAAACTCCAAATTGAACGCGGTTTGCAAATCTGAGCTCCTCGTACGTCAATTAGTCGGATTAGAGATTTTAAATTTTTGATGAAATCGTGAAAAAAGACATGACTAACCCCCTTGGAAATTTTGTTAAAAAATGCAACTTTCTTAAAAATCATCGTAGACTATTGAATTTAACTTTATTTTCATCAGAAAGACGAGAGAAATTGATTGCCGTTAAAAAATTTCAGCTAACTTCAATAGCAAAAAAGTTAGTCAGTCACAGTGAACATTATAGAAAATTTACGAAAATAATTGATTTTTCAGACTTTGATCGGCCGTAACGGCCAAACGAAAACTCCAAATTGAACGCGGTTTGCAAATCTGAGCTCCTCGTATAACAATTAGTCGGATTAGAGATTTTAAATTTTTGATGAAATCGTGAAAAAAGACATGACTAACCCCCTTGGAAATTTTGTTAAAAAATGCAACTTTCTTAAAAATCATCGTAGACTATTGAATTTAACTTTATTTATATCAGAAAGACGAGAGAAATTGATTGCCGTTAAAAATTTTCAGCAAACTTCAATAGCAAAAAAATTAGTCAGTCACAGTGAACATTTTAGAAAATTTACGAAAATAATTGATTTTTCAGACTTTGATCGGCCGTAGCGGCCAAACGAAAACTCCAAATTGAACGCGGTTTGCAAATCTGAGCTCCTCGTACGTCAATTAGTCGGATTGGAGATTTTAAATTTTTGATGAAATCGTGAAAAAAGACATGACTAACCCCCTTGGAAATTGTGTTAAAAAATGCAACTTTTATAAAAATCATCGTAGACTATTGAATTTAACTTTATTTTCATCAGAAAGACGAGAGAAATTGATTGCCGTTAAAAAATTTCAGCTAACTTCAATAGCAAAAAAATTAGTCAGTCACAGTGAAGATATTAGAAAATTTACGAAAATAATTGATTTTTCAGACTTTGATCGGCCGTAGCGGCCAAACGAAAACTCCAAATTGAACGCGGTTTGCAAATCTGAGCTCCTCGTACGTCAATTAGTCGGATTAGAGATTTTAAATTTTTGATGAAATCGTGAAAAAAGACATGACTAACCCCCTTGGAAATTTTGTTAAAAAATGCAACTTTCTTAAAAATCATCGTAGACTATTGAATTTAACTTTATTTTCATCAGAAAGACGAGAGAAATTGATTGCCGTTAAAAAATTTCAGCTAACTTCAATAGCAAAAAAGTTAGTCAGTCACAGTGAACATTATAGAAAATTTACGAAAATAATTGATTTTTCAGACTTTGATCGGCCGTAGCGGCCAAACGAAAACTCCAAATTGAACGCGGTTTGCAAATCTGAGCTCCTCGTATAACAATTAGTCGGATTAGAGATTTTAAATTTTTGATGAAATCGTGAAAAAAGACATGACTAACCCCCTTGGAAATTTTGTTAAAAAATGCAACTTTCTTAAAAATCATCGTAGACTATTGAATTTAACTTTATTTTCATCAGAAAGACGAGAGAAATTGATTGCCGTTAAAAATTTTCAGCTAACTTCAATAGCAAAAAAATTAGTCAGTCACAGTGAACATTTTAGAAAATTTACGAAAATAATTGATTTTTCAGACTTTGATCGGCCGTAGCGGCCAAACGAAAACTCCAAATTGAACGCGGTTTGCAAATCTGAGCTCCTCGTACGTCAATTAGTCGGATAGGAGATTTTAAATTTTTGATGAAATCGTGAAAAAAGACATGACTAACCCCCTTGGAAATTGTGTTAAAAAATGCAACTTTTATAAAAATCATCGTAGACTATTGAATTTAACTTTATTTTTATCAGAAAGACGAGAGAAATTGATTGCCGTTAAAAAATTTCAGCTAACTTCAATAGCAAAAAAATTAGTCAGTCACAGTGAAGATATTAGAAAATTTACGAAAATAATTGATTTTTCAGACTTTGGTCGGCCGTAGCGGCCAAACGAAAACTCCAAATTGAACGCGGTTTGCAAATCTGAGCTCCTCGTACGTCAATTAGTCGGATTAGAGATTTTAAATTTTTGATGAAATCGTGAAAAAAGACATGACTAACCCCCTTGGAAATTTTGTTAAAAAATGCAACTTTCTTAAAAATCATCGTAGACTATTGAATTTAACTTTATTTTCATCAGAAAGACGAGAGAAATTGATTGCCGTTAAAAAATTTCAGCTAACTTCAATAGCAAAAAAAATAGTCAGTCACAGTGAAGATTTTAGAAAATTTACGAAAATAATTGATTTTTCAGACTTTGATCGGCCGTAGCGGCCAAACGAAAACTCCAAATTGAACGCGGTTTACAAATCTGACCTCCTCGTACGTCAATTAGTCGGATTAGAGATTTTAAATTTTTGATGAAATCGTGAAAAAAGACATGACTAACCCCCTTGGAAATTTTGTTAAAAACTGCAACTTTCTTAAAAATCATCGTAGACTATTGAATTTAACTTTATTTTCATCAGAAAGACAAGAGAAATTGATTGCCGTTAAAAAATTTCAGCTAACTTCAATAGCAAAAAAGTTAGTCGGTCACAGTAAACATTTTAGAAAATTTACGAAAATAATTGATTTTTCAGACTTTGATCCGCCGTAGCGGCCAAACGAAAACTCCAAATTGAACGCGGTTTGCAAATCTGAGCTCCTCGTACGTCAATTAGTCGGATTAGAGATTTTAAATTTTTGATGAAAGCGTGAAAAAAGACATTCCCCTTGGAAATTTTGTTAAAAAATGCAACTTTCTTAAAAATCATCGTAGACTATTGAATTTAACTTTATTTTCATCAGAAAGACGAGAAAAATTGATTGCCGTTAAAAAATTTCAGCTAACTTCAATAGCAAAAAAGTTAGTCAGTCACAGTGAACATTTTAGAAAATTTACGAAAATAATTGATTTTTCAGACTTTGATCGGCCGTAGCGGCCAAACGAAAACTCCAAATTGAACGCGGTTTGCAAATCTGAGCTCCTCGTACATCAATTAGTCGGTTTAAGGATTTTAAATTTTTGATGAAATCGTGAAAAAAGACATGACTAACCCCCTTGGAAATTTTGTTAAAAAATGCAACTTTCTTAAAAATTATCGTAGACTATTGAATTTAACTTTATTTTCATCAGAAAGGCGAGAGAAATTGATTGCCGTTAAAAAATTTCAGCTAACTTCAATAGCAAAAAAGTTAGTCAGTCACAGTGAACATTTTAGAAAATTTACGAAAATAATTGATTTTTCAGACTTTGATCGGCCGTATCGGCCAAACGAAAACTCCAAATTGAACGCGGTTTGCAAATCTGAGCTCCTCGTACGTCAATTAGTCGGATTAGAGATTTTAAATTTTTGATGAAATCGTGAAAAAAGACCTGACTAACCCCCTTGGAAATTTTGTTAAAAAATGCAACTTTCTTAAAAATCATCGTAGACTATTGAATTTAACTTTATTTTCATCAGAAAGACGAGAGAAATTGATTGCCGTTAAAAAATTTCAGCTAACTTTAATAGCAAAAAAGTTAGTCAGTCACAGTGAACATTTTAGAAAATTTACGAAAATAATTGATTTTTCAGACTTTGATCGGCCGTAGCGGCCAAACGAAAACTCCAAATTGAACGCGGTTTGCAAATCTGAGCTCCTCGTACGTCAATTAGTCGGATTAGAGATTTTAAATTTTTGATGAAATCGTGAAAAAAGACATGACCAACCCTCTTGGAAATTTTGTTAAAAAATGCAACTTTCTCAAAAATCATCGTAGACTATTGAATTTAACTTTATTTTCATTAGAAAGACAAGAGAAATTGATTGCCGTTAAAAAATTTCAGCTAACTTCAATAGCAAAAAAGTTAGTCAGTCACAGTGAACATTTTAGAAAATTTACGAAAATAATTGATTTTTCAGACTTTGATCGGCCGTAGCGGCCAAACGAAAACTCCAAATAGAACGCGGTTTGCAAATCTGAGCTCCTCGTACGTCAATTAGTCGGATTAGAAATTTTAAATTTTTGATGAAATCGTGAGAAAAGACATGACTAACCCCCTTGGAAATTTTGTTAAAAGATGCAACTTTCTCAAAAATCATCGTAGACTATTGAATTTAACTTTATTTTCATCAGAAAGACGAGAGAAATTGATTGCCGTTAAAAAATTTCAGCTAACTTCAATAGCAAAAAAGTTAGTCACTGTTAACATTTTAGAAAATTTACGAAAATAATTGATTTTTCAGACTTTGATCGGCCGTAGCGGCCAAACGAAAACTCCAAATTAAACGCGGTTTGCAAATCTGAGCTCCTCGTACATCAATTAGTCGGATTAGAGATTTTAAATTTTTGATGAAATCGTGAAAAAAGACATGACTAACCCCCTTGGAAATTTTGTTAAAAAATGCAACTTTCTTAAAAATCATCGTAGACTATTGAATTTAACTTAATTTTCATCAGAAAAACGAGAGAAATTGATTGCCGTTAAAAAATGTCAGCTAACTTCAATAGCAAAAAAGTTAGTCAGTCACAGTGAACATTTTAGAAAATTTACGAAAATAACTGATTTTTCAGACTTTGATCGGCCGTAGCGGCCAAACGAAAACTCCAAATTGAACGCGGTTTGCAAATCTGAGCTCCTCGTACGTCAATTAGTCGGATTAGAGATTTTAAATTTTTGATGAAATCGTGAAAAAAGACATGACTAACCCCCTTTGAAATTTTGTTAAATTATGCAACTTTCTTAAAAATCATCGTAGACTATTGAATTTAACTTTATTTTCATTAGAAAGACAAGAGAAATTGATTGCCGTTAAAAAATTTCAGCTAACTTCAATAGCAAAAAAGTTAGTCAGTCACAGTGAACATTTTAGAAAATTTACGAAAATAATTGATTTTTCAGACTTTGATCGGCCGTAGCGGCCAAACGAAAACTCCAAATAGAACGCGGTTTGCAAATCTGAGCTCCTCGTACGTCAATTAGTCGGATTAGAAATTTTAAATTTTTGATGAAATCGTGAGAAAAGACATGACTAACCCCCTTGGAAATTTTGTTAAAAGATGCAACTTTCTCAAAAATCATCGTAGACTATTGAATTTAACTTTATTTTCATCAGAAAGACGAGAGAAATTGATTGCCGTTAAAAAATTTCAGCTAACTTTAATAGCAAAAAAGTTAGTCAGTCACAGTGAACATTTTAGAAAATTTACGAAAATAATTGATTTTTCAGACTTTGATCGGCCGTAGCGGCCAAACGAAAACTCCAAATTGAACGCGGTTTGCAAATCTGAGCTCCTCGTACGTCAATTAGTCGGATTAGAGATTTTAAATTTTTGATGAAATCGTGAAAAAAGACATGACTAACCCCCTTGGAAATTTTGTTAAAAAATGCAACTTTCTTAAAAATCATCGTAGACTATTAAATTTAACTTTATTTTCATCAGAAAGAAAAGAGAAATTGATTGCCGTTAAAAAATTTTAGCTAACTTCAATAGCAAAAAAGTTAGTCAGTCACAGTGAACATTTTAGAAAATTTACGAAAATAATTGATTTTTCAGAATTTGATCGGCCGTAGCGGCCAAACGAAAACTCCAAATTGAACGCGGTTTGCAAATCTGGGCTCCTCGTACGTCAATTAGTCGGATTAGAGATTTTAAATTTTTGATGAAATCGTGAAAAAAGACATGACTAACCCCCTTGGAAATTTTGTTAAAAAATGCAACTTTCTTAAAAATCATCGTAGACTATTGAATTTAACTTTATTTTCATCAGAAAGACGAGAGAAATTGATTGCCGTTAAAAAATTTCAGCTAACTTCAATAGCAAAAAAGTTAGTCAGTCACAGTGAACATTTTAGAAAATTTACGAAAATAATTGATTTTTCAGACTTTGATCGGCCGTAGCGGCCAAACGAAAACTCCAAATTAAACGCGGTTTGCAAATCTGAGCTCCTCGTACGTCAATTAGTCGGATTAGAGATTTTAAATTTTTGATGAAATCGTGAAAAAAGACATGACTAACCCCCTTGGAAATTTTGTTAAAAAATGCAACTTTCTTAAAAATCATCGTAGACTATTGAATTTAACTTTATTTTCATCAGAAAGACGAGAGAAATTGATTGCCGTTAAAAAATTTCAGCTAACTTCAATAGCAAAAAAGTTAGTCAGTCACAGTGAACATTTTAGAAAATTTACGAAAATAATTGATTTTTCAGACTTTGATCGGCCGTAGCGGCCAAACGAAAACTCCAAATTGAACGCGGTTTACAAATCTGAGCTCCTCGTACGTCAATTAGTCGGATTAGAGATTTTAAATTTTTGATGAAATCGTGAAAAAAGACATGACTAACCCCCCTTGGAAATTTTGTTAAAAATGCAACTTTCTTAAAAATCATCGTAGACTATTGAATTTAACTTTATTTTCATCAGAAAGACGAGAGAAATTGATTGCCGTTAAAAAATTTCAGCTAACTTCAATAGCAAAAAAGTTAGTCAGTCACAGTGAACATTTTAGAAAATTTACGAAAATAATTGATTTTTCAGAATTTGATCGGCCGTAGCGGCCAAACGAAAACTCCAAATTGAACGCGGTTTGCAAATCTGGGCTCCTCGTACGTCAATTAGTCGGATTAGAGATTTTAAATTTTTGATGAAATCGTGAAAAAAGACATGACTAACCCCCTTGGAAATTTTGTTAAAAAATGCAACTTTCTCAAAAATCATCGTAGACTATTGAATTTAACTTTATTTTCATCAGAAAGACGAGAGAAATTGATTGCCGTTAAAAAATTTTCAGCTAACTTCAATAGCAAAAAAGTTAGTCAGTCACAGTGAACATTTTAGAAAATTTACGAAAATAATTGTTTTTTCAGACTTTGATCGGCCGTAGCGGCCAAACGAAAACTCCAAATTGAACGCGGTTTGCAAATCTGAGCTCCTCGTACGTCAATTAGTCGGATTAGAGATTTTAAATTTTTGATGAAATCGTGAAAAAAGACATGACTAACCCCCTTGGAAATTTTGTTAAAAAATGCAACTTTCTTAAAAATCATCGTAGACTATTGAATTTAACTTTATTTTCATCAGAAAGACGAGAGAAATTGATTGCCGTTAAAAAATTTCAGCTAACTTCAATAGCAAAAAAGTTAGTCAGTCACAGTGAACATTTTAGAAAATTTACGAAAATAATTGATTTTTCAGAATTTGATCGGCCGTAGCGGCCAAACGAAAACTCCAAATTGAACGCGGTTTGCAAATCTGGGCTCCTCGTACGTCAATTAGTCGGATTAGAGATTTTAAATTTTTGATGAAATCGTGAAAAAAGACATGACTAACCCCCTTGGAAATTTTGTTAAAAAATGCAACTTTCTCAAAAATCATCGTAGACTATTGAATTTAACTTTATTTTCATCAGAAAGACGAGAGAAATTGATTGCCGTTAAAAAAATTCAGCTAACTTCAATAGCAAAAAAGTTAGTCAGTCACAGTGAACATTTTAGAAAATTTACGAAAATAATTGATTTTTCAGACTTTGATCGGCCGTAGCGGCCAAACGAAAACTCCAAATTAAACGCGGTTTGCAAATCTGAGCTCCTCGTACGTCAATTAGTCGGATTAGAGATTTTAAATTTTTGATGAAATCGTGAAAAAAGACATGACCAACCCCCTTGGAAATTTTGTTAAAAAATGCAACTTTCTTAAAAATCATCGTAGACTATTGAATTTAACTTTATTTTCATCAGAAAGACGAGAGAAATTGATTGCCGTTAAAAAATTTCAGCTAACTTCAATAGCAAAAAAATTAGTCAGTCACAGTGAAGATATTAGAAAAATTTACGAAAATAATTGATTTTTCAGACTTTGATCGGCCGTAGCGGCCAAACGAAAACTCCAAATTGAACGCGGTTTGCAAATCTGAGCTCCTCGTACGTCAATTAGTCGGATTAGGGATTTTAAATTTTTGATGAAATCGTGAAAAAAGACATGACTAACCCCCTTGGAAATTTTGTTAAAAAATGCAACTTTCTTAAAAATCATCGTAGACTATTGAATTTAACTTTATTTTCATCAGAAAGACGAGAGAAATTGATTGCCGTTAAAAAATTTCAGCTAACTTCAATAGCAAAAAAGTTAGTCAGTCACAGTGAACATTTTAGAAAATTTACGAAAATAATTGATTTTTCAGACTTTGATCGGCCGTAGCGGCCAAACGAAAACTCCAAATTGAACGCGGTTTGCAAATCTGAGCTCCTCGTACGTCAATTAGTCGGATTAGAGATTTTAAATTTTTGATGAAATCGTGAAAAAAGACATGACTAACCCCCTTGGAAATTTTGTTAAAAAATGCAACTTTCTTAAAAAACATCGTAGACTATTGAATTTAACTTTATTTTCATCAGAAAGACGAGAGAAATTGATTGCCGTTAAAAAATTTCAGCTAACTTCAATAGCAAAAAAGTTAGTCAGTCACAGTGAACATTTTAGAAAATTTACGAAAATAATTGATTTTTCAGACTTTGATCGGCCGTAGCGGCCAAACGAAAACTCCAAATTGAACGCGGTTTGCAAATCTGAGCTCCTCGTACGTCAATTAGTCGGATTAGAGATTTTAAATTTTTGATGAAATCGTGAAAAAAGACATGACTAACCCCCTTGGAAATTTTGTTAAAAAATGCAACTTTCTTAAAAATCATCGTAGACTATTGAATTTAACTTTATTTTCATCAGAAAGACGAGAGAAATTGATTGCCGTTAAAAAATGTCAGCTAACTTCAATAGCAAAAAAGTTAGTCAGTCACAGTGAACATTTTAGAAAATTTACGAAAATAATTGATTTTTCAGACTTTGATCGGCCGTAGCGGCCAAACGAAAACTCCAAATTGAACGCGGTTTGCAAATCTGAGCTCCTCGTACGTCAATTAGTCGGATTAGAGATTTTAAATTTTTGATGAAATCGTGAAAAAAGACATGACTAACCCCCTTGGAAATTTTGTTAAAAAATGCAACTTTCTTAAAAAACATCGTAGACTATTGAATTTAACTTTATTTTCATCAGAAAGACGAGAGAAATTGATTGCCGTTAAAAAATTTCAGCTAACTTCAATAGCAAAAAAGTTAGTCAGTCACAGTGAACATTTTAGAAAATTTACGAAAATAATTGATTTTTCAGACTTTGATCGGCCGTAGCGGCCAAACGAAAACTCCAAATTGAACGCGGTTTGCAAATCTGAGCTCCTCGTACATCAATTAGTCGGTTTAAGGATTTTAAATTTTTGATGAAATCGTGAAAAAAGACATGACTAACCCCCTTGGAAATTTTGTTAAAAAATGCAACTTTCTTAAAAATTATCGTAGACTATTGAATTTAACTTTATTTTCATCAGAAAGGCGAGAGAAATTGATTGCCGTTAAAAAATTTCAGCTAACTTCAATAGCAAAAAAGTTAGTCAGTCACAGTGAACATTTTAGAAAATTTACGAAAATAATTGATTTTTCAGACTTTGACCGGCCGTAGCGCCCAAACGAAAACTCCAAATTAAACGCGGTTTGCAAATCTGAGCTCCTCGTACGTCAGTTAGTCGGATTAGAGATTTTAAATTTTTGATGAAGTCGTGAAAAAAGACATGACTAACCCCCTTGGAAATTTTGTTAAAAAATGCAACTTTCTTAAAAATCATCGTAGACTATTGAATTTAACTTTATTTTCATCAGAAAGACGAGAGAAATTGATTGCCGTTAAAAAATTTTCAGCTAACTTCAATAGCAAAAAAGTTAGTCAGTCACAGTGAACATTTTAGAAAATTTACGAAAATAATTGTTTTTTCAGACTTTGATCGGCCGTAGCGGCCAAACGAAAACTCCAAATTGAACGCGGTTTGCAAATCTGTGCTCCTCGTACGTCAATTAGTCGGATTAGAGATTTTAAATTTTTGATGAAATCGTGAAAAAAGACATGACTAACCCCCTTGGAAATTTTGTTAAAAAATGCAACTTTCTTAAAAATCATCGTAGACTATTGAATTTAACTTTATTTTCATCAGAAAGACGAGAGAAATTGATTGCCGTTAAAAAATTTCAGCTAACTTCAATAGCAAAAAAGTTAGTCAGTCACAGTGAACATTTTAGAAAATTTACGAAAATAATTGATTTTTCAGAATTTGATCGGCCGTAGCGGCCAAACGAAAACTCCAAATTGAACGCGGTTTGCAAATCTGGGCTCCTCGTACGTCAATTAGTCGGATTAGAGATTTTAAATTTTTGATGAAATCGTGAAAAAAGACATGACTAACCCCCTTGGAAATTTTGTTAAAAAATGCAACTTTCTCAAAAATCATCGTAGACTATTGAATTTAACTTTATTTTCATCAGAAAGACGAGAGAAATTGATTGCCGTTAAAAAATTTCAGCTAACTTCAATAGCAAAAAAGTTAGTCAGTCACAGTGAACATTTTAGAAAATTTACGAAAATAATTGATTTTTCAGACTTTGATCGGCCGTAGCGGCCAAACGAAAACTCCAAATTGAACGCGGTTTGCAAATCTGAGCTCCTCGTACGTCAATTAGTCGGATTAGAGATTTTAAATTTTTGATGAAATCGTGAAAAAAGACATGACTAACCCCCTTGGAAATTTTGTTAAAAAATGCAACTTTCTTAAAAAACATCGTAGACTATTGAATTTAACTTTATTTTCATCAGAAAGACGAGAGAAATTGATTGCCGTTAAAAAAATTCAGCTAACTTCAATAGCAAAAAAATTAGTCAGTCACAGTGAAGATTTTAGAAAATTTACGAAAATAATTGATTTTTCAGACTTTGATCGGCCGTAGCGGCCAAACGAAAACTCCAAATTGAACGCGGTTTGCAAATCTGAGCTCCTCGTACGTCAATTAGTCGGATTAGAGATTTTAAATTTTTGATGAAATCGTGAAAAAAGACATGACTAACCCCCTTGGAAATTTTGTTAAAAAATGCAACTTTCTTAAAAATCATCGTAGACTATTGAATTTAACTTTATTTTCATCAGAAAGACGAGAGAAATTGATTGCCGTTAAAAAATTTCAGCTAACTTCAATAGCAAAAAAGTTAGTCAGTCACAGTGAACATTTTAGAAAATTTACGAAAATAATTGATTTTTCAGACTTTGATCGGCCGTAGCGGCCAAACGAAAACTCCAAATTGAACGCGGTTTGCAAATCTGAGCTCCTCGTACGTCAATTAGTCGGATTAGATATTTTAAATTTTTGATGAAATCGTGAAAAAAGACATGACTAACCCCCTTGGAAATTTTGTTAAAAAATGCAACTTTCTTAAAAAACATCGTAGACTATTGAATTTAACTTTATTTTCATCAGAAAGACGAGAGAAATTGATTGCCGTTAAAAAATTTCAGCTAACTTCAATAGCAAAAAAGTTAGTCAGTCACAGTGAACATTTTAGAAAATTTACGAAAATAATTGATTTTTCAGACTTTGATCGGCCGTAGCGGCCAAACGAAAACTCCAAATTGAACGCGGTTTGCAAATCTGAGCTCCTCGTACGTCAATTAGTCGGATTAGAGATTTTAAATTTTTGATGAAATCGTGAAAAAAGACATGACTAACCCCCTTGGAAATTTTGTTAAAAAATGCAACTTTCTTAAAAATCATCGTAGACTATTGAATTTAACTTTATTTTCATCAGAAAGACGAGAGAAATTGATTGCCGTTAAAAAATTTCAGCTAACTTCAATAGCAAAAAAGTTAGTCAGTCACAGTGAACATTTTAGAAAATTTACGAAAATAATTGATTTTTCAGACTTTGATCGGCCGTAGCGGCCAAACGAAAACTCCAAATTGAACGCGGTTTGCAAATCTGAGCTCCTCGTACGTCAATTAGTCGGATTTGAGATTTTAAATTTTTGATGAAATCGTGAAAAAAGACATGACTAACCCCCTTGGAAATTTTGTTAAAAAATGCAACTTTCTTAAAAAACATCGTAGACTATTGAATTTAACTTTATTTTCATCAGAAAGACGAGAGAAATTGATTGCCGTTAAAAAATTTCAGCTAACTTCAATAGCAAAAAAGTTAGTCAGTCACAGTGAACATTTTAGAAAATTTACGAAAATAATTGATTTTTCAGACTTTGATCGGCCGTAGCGGCCAAACGAAAACTCCAAATTGAACGCGGTTTGCAAATCTGAGCTCCTCGTACGTCAATTAGTCGGATTAGAGATTTTAAATTTTTGATGAAATCGTGAAAAAAGACATGACTAACCCCCTTGGAAATTTTGTTAAAAAATGCAACTTTCTTAAAAATCATCGTAGACTATTGAATTTAACTTTATTTTCATCAGAAAGACGAGAGAAATTGATTGCCGTTAAAAAATTTCAGCTAACTTCAATAGCAAAAAAAATAGTCAGTCACAGTGAACATTTTAGAAAATTTACGAAAATAATTGATTTTTCAGACTTTGACCGGCCGTAGCGCCCAAACGAAAACTCCAAATTAAACGCGGTTTGCAAATCTGAGCTCCTCGTACGTCAATTAGTCGGATTAGAGATTTTAAATTTTTGATGAAATCGTGAAAAAAGACATGACTAACCCCCTTGGAAATTTTGTTAAAAAATGCAACTTTCTCAAAAATCATCGTAGACTATTGAATTTAACTTTATTTTCATCAGAAAGACGAGAGAAATTGATTGCCGTTAAAAAATTTTCAGCTAACTTCAATAGCAAAAAAGTTAGTCAGTCACAGTGAACATTTTAGAAAATTTACGAAAATAATTGTTTTTTCAGACTTTGATCGGCCGTAGCGGCCAAACGAAAACTCCAAATTGAACGCGGTTTGCAAATCTGAGCTCCTCGTACGTCAATTAGTCGGATTAGAGATTTTAAATTTTTGATGAAATCGTGAAAAAAGACATGACTAACCCCCTTGGAAATTTTGTTAAAAAATGCAACTTTCTTAAAAATCATCGTAGACTATTGAATTTAACTTTATTTTCATCAGAAAGACGAGAGAAATTGATTGCCGTTAAAAATTTCAGCTAACTTCAATAGCAAAAAAGTTAGTCAGTCACAGTGAACATTTTAGAAAATTTACGAAAATAATTGATTTTTCAGAATTTGATCGGCCGTAGCGGCCAAACGAAAACTCCAAATTGAACGCGGTTTGCAAATCTGGGCTCTCGTACGTCAATTAGTCGGATTAGAGATTTTAAATTTTTGATGAAATCGTGAAAAAAGACATGACTAACCCCCTTGGAAATTTTGTTAAAAAATGCAACTTTCTTAAAAATCATCGTAGACTATTGAATTTAACTTTATTTTCATCAGAAAGACGAGAGAAATTGATTGCCGTTAAAAAATTTCAGCTAACTTCAATAGCAAAAAAGTTAGTCAGTCACAGTGAACATTTTAGAAAATTTACGAAAATAATTGATTTTTCAGACTTTGATCGGCCGTAGCGGCCAAACGAAAACTCCAAATTGAACGCGGTTTGCAAATCTGAGCTCCTCGTACGTCAATTAGTCGGATTAGAGATTTTAAATTTTTGATGAAATCGTGAAAAAAGACATGACTAACCCCCTTGGAAATTTTGTTAAAAAATGCAACTTTCTTAAAAATCATCGTAGACTATTGAATTTAACTTTATTTTCATCAGAAAGACGAGAGAAATTGATTGCCGTTAAAAAATTCAGCTAACTTCAATAGCAAAAAAATTAGTCAGTCACAGTGAAGATTTTAGAAAATTTACGAAAATAATTGATTTTTCAGACTTTGATCGGCCGTAGCGGCCAAACGAAAACTCCAAATTGAACGCGGTTTGCAAATCTGAGCTCCTCGTACGTCAATTAGTCGGATTAGAGATTTTAAATTTTGATGAAATCGTGAAAAAAGACATGACTAACCCCCTTGGAAATTTTGTTAAAAAATGCAACTTTCTTAAAAATCATCGTAGACTATTGAATTTAACTTTATTTTCATCAGAAAGACGAGAGAAATTGATTGCCGTTAAAAAATTTCAGCTAACTTCAATAGCAAAAAAGTTAGTCAGTCACAGTGAACATTTTAGAAAATTTACGAAAATAATTGATTTTTCAGACTTTGATCGGCCGTAGCGGCCAAACGAAAACTCCAAATTGAACGCGGTTTGCAAATCTGAGCTCCTCGTACGTCAATTAGTCGGATTAGAGATTTTAAATTTTTGATGAAATCGTGAAAAAAGACATGACTAACCCCCTTGGAAATTTTGTTAAAAAATGCAACTTTCTTAAAAAACATCGTAGACTATTGAATTTAACTTTATTTTCATCAGAAAGACGAGAGAAATTGATTGCCGTTAAAAAATTTCAGCTAACTTCAATAGCAAAAAGTTAGTCAGTCACAGTGAACATTTTAGAAAATTTACGAAAATAATTGATTTTTCAGACTTTGATCGGCCGTAGCGGCCAAACGAAAACTCCAAATTGAACGCGGTTTGCAAATCTGAGCTCCTCGTACGTCAATTAGTCGGATTAGATATTTTAAATTTTTGATGAAATCGTGAAAAAAGACATGACTAACCCCCTTGGAAATTTTGTTAAAAAATGCAACTTTCTTAAAAATCATCGTAGACTATTGAATTTAACTTTATTTTCATCAGAAAGACGAGAGAAATTGATTGCCGTTAAAAAAATTCAGCTAACTTCAATAGCAAAAAAATTAGTCAGTCACAGTGAAGATTTTAGAAAATTTACGAAAATAATTGATTTTTCAGACTTTGATCGGCCGTAGCGGCCAAACGAAAACTCCAAATTGAACGCGGTTTGCAAATCTGAGCTCCTCGTACGTCAATTAGTCGGATTAGAGATTTTAAATTTTTGATGAAATCGTGAAAAAAGACATGACTAACCCCCTTGGAAATTTTGTTAAAAAATGCAACTTTCTTAAAAATCATCGTAGACTATTGAATTTAACTTTATTTTCATCAGAAAGACGAGAGAAATTGATTGCCGTTAAAAAATTTCAGCTAACTTCAATAGCAAAAAAGTTAGTCAGTCACAGTGAACATTTTAGAAAATTTACGAAAATAATTGATTTTTCAGACTTTGATCGGCCGTAGCGGCCAAACGAAAACTCCAAATTGAACGCGGTTTGCAAATCTGAGCTCCTCGTACGTCAATTAGTCGGATTAGAGATTTTAAATTTTTGATGAAATCGTGAAAAAAGACATGACTAACCCCCTTGGAAATTTTGTTAAAAAATGCAACTTTCTTAAAAAACATCGTAGACTATTGAATTTAACTTTATTTTCATCAGAAAGACGAGAGAAATTGATTGCCGTTAAAAAATTTCAGCTAACTTCAATAGCAAAAAGTTAGTCAGTCACAGTGAACATTTTAGAAAATTTACGAAAATAATTGATTTTTCAGACTTTGATCGGCCGTAGCGGCCAAACGAAAACTCCAAATTGAACGCGGTTTGCAAATCTGAGCTCCTCGTACGTCAATTAGTCGGATTAGATATTTTAAATTTTTGATGAAATCGTGAAAAAAGACATGACTAACCCCCTTGGAAATTTTGTTAAAAAATGCAACTTTCTTAAAAATCATCGTAGACTATTGAATTTAACTTTATTTTCATCAGAAAGACGAGAGAAATTGATTGCCGTTAAAAAATTTCAGCTAACTTCAATAGCAAAAAAGTTAGTCAGTCACAGTGAACATTTTAGAAAATTTACGAAAATAATTGATTTTTCAGACTTTGATCGGCCGTAGCGGCCAAACGAAAACTCCAAATTGAACGCGGTTTGCAAATCTGAGCTCCTCGTACGTCAATTAGTCGGATTAGAGATTTTAAATTTTTGATGAAATCGTGAAAAAAGACATGACTAACCCCCTTGAAATTTTGTTAAAAAATGCAACTTTCTTAAAAATCATCGTAGACTATTGAATTTAACTTTATTTTCATCAGAAAGACGAGAGAAATTGATTGCCGTTAAAAAATTTCAGCTAACTTCAATAGCAAAAAAGTTAGTCAGTCACAGTGAACATTTTAGAAAATTTACGAAAATAATTGATTTTTCAGACTTTGATCGGCCGTAGCGGCCAAACGAAAACTCCAAATTGAACGCGGTTTGCAAATCTGAGCTCCTCGTACGTCAATTAGTCGGATTTGAGATTTTAAATTTTTGATGAAATCGTGAAAAAGACATGACTAACCCCCTTGGAAATTTTGTTAAAAAATGCAACTTTCTTAAAAAACATCGTAGACTATTGAATTTAACTTTATTTTCATCAGAAAGACGAGAGAAATTGATTGCCGTTAAAAAATTTCAGCTAACTTCAATAGCAAAAAAGTTAGTCAGTCACAGTGAACATTTAGAAAATTTACGAAAATAATTGATTTTTCAGACTTTGATCGGCCGTAGCGGCCAAACGAAAACTCCAAATTGAACGCGGTTTGCAAATCTGAGCTCCTCGTACGTCAATTAGTCGGATTAGAGATTTTAAATTTTTGATGAAATCGTGAAAAAAGACATGACTAACCCCCTTGGAAATTTTGTTAAAAAATGCAACTTTCTTAAAAAACATCGTAGACTATTGAATTTAACTTTATTTTCATCAGAAAGACGAGAGAAATTGATTGCCGTTAAAAAAATTCAGCTAACTTCAATAGCAAAAAAATTAGTCAGTCACAGTGAAGATTTTAGAAAATTTACGAAAATAATTGATTTTTCAGACTTTGATCGGCCGTAGCGGCCAAACGAAAACTCCAAATTGAACGCGGTTTGCAAATCTGAGCTCCTCGTACGTCAATTAGTCGGATTAGAGATTTTAAATTTTTGATGAAATCGTGAAAAAAGACATGACTAACCCCCTTGGAAATTTTGTTAAAAAATGCAACTTTCTTAAAAATCATCGTAGACTATTGAATTTAACTTTATTTTCATCAGAAAGACGAGAGAAATTGATTGCCGTTAAAAAATTTCAGCTAACTTCAATAGCAAAAAAGTTAGTCAGTCACAGTGAACATTTTAGAAAATTTACGAAAATAATTGATTTTTCAGACTTTGATCGGCCGTAGCGGCCAAACGAAAACTCCAAATTGAACGCGGTTTGCAAATCTGAGCTCCTCGTACGTCAATTAGTCGGATTAGAGATTTTAAATTTTTGATGAAATCGTGAAAAAAGACATGACTAACCCCCTTGGAAATTTTGTTAAAAAATGCAACTTTCTTAAAAAACATCGTAGACTATTGAATTTAACTTTATTTTCATCAGAAAGACGAGAGAAATTGATTGCCGTTAAAAAATTTCAGCTAACTTCAATAGCAAAAAGTTAGTCAGTCACAGTGAACATTTTAGAAAATTTACGAAAATAATTGATTTTTCAGACTTTGATCGGCCGTAGCGGCCAAACGAAAACTCCAAATTGAACGCGGTTTGCAAATCTGAGCTCCTCGTACGTCAATTAGTCGGATTAGAGATTTTAAATTTTTGATGAAATCGTGAAAAAAGACATGACTAACCCCCTTGGAAATTTTGTTAAAAAATGCAACTTTCTTAAAAATCATCGTAGACTATTGAATTTAACTTTATTTTCATCAGAAAGACGAGAGAAATTGATTGCCGTTAAAAAATTTCAGCTAACTTCAATAGCAAAAAAATTAGTCAGTCACAGTGAACATTTTAGAAAATTTACGAAAATAATTGATTTTTCAGACTTTGATCGGCCGTAGCGGCCAAACGAAAACTCCAAATTGAATGCGGTTTGCAAATCTGAGCTCCTCGTACGTCAATTAGTCGGATTAGAGATTTTAAATTTTTGATGAAATCGTGAAAAAAGACATGACTAACCCCCTTGGAAATTTTGTTCAAAAATGCAACTTTCTTAAAAAACATCGTAGACTATTGAATTTAACTTTATTTTCATCAGAAAGACGAGAGAAATTGATTGCCGTTAAAAAAATTCAGCTAACTTCAATAGCAAAAAAATTAGTCAGTCACAGTGAAGATTTTAGAAAATTTACGAAAATAATTGATTTTTCAGACTTTGATCGGCCGTAGCGGCCAAACGAAAACTCCAAATTGAACGCGGTTTGCAAATCTGAGCTCCTCGTACGTCAATTAGTCGGATTAGAGATTTTAAATTTTTGATGAAATCGTGAAAAAAGACATGACTAACCCCCTTGGAAATTTTGTTAAAAAATGCAACTTTCTTAAAAATCATCGTAGACTATTGAATTTAACTTTATTTTCATCAGAAAGACGAGAGAAATTGATTGCCGTTAAAAAATTTCAGCTAACTTCAATAGCAAAAAAGTTAGTCAGTCACAGTGAACATTTTAGAAAATTTACGAAAATAATTGATTTTTCAGACTTTGATCGGCCGTAGCGGCCAAACGAAAACTCCAAATTGAACGCGGTTTGCAAATCTGAGCTCCTCGTACGTCAATTAGTCGGATTAGAGATTTTAAATTTTTGATGAAATCGTGAAAAAAGACATGACTAACCCCCTTGGAAATTTTGTTAAAAAATGCAACTTTCTTAAAAATCATCGTAGACTATTGAATTTAACTTTATTTTCATCAAAAAGACGAGAGAAATTGATTGCCGTTAAAAAATTTCAGCTAACTTCAATAGCAAAAAAGTTAGTCAGTCACAGTGAACATTTTAGAAAATTTACGAAAATAATTGATTTTTCAGACTTTGATCGGCCGTAGCGGCCAAACGAAAACTTCAAATTGAACGCGGTTTGCAAATCTGAGCTCCTCGTACGTCAATTAGTCGGATTAGAGATTTTAAATTTTTGATGAAATCGTGAAAAAAGACATGACTAACCCCCTTGGAAATTTTGTTAAAAAATGCAACTTTCTTAAAAATCATCGTAGACTATTAAATTTAACTTTATTTTCATCAGAAAGACGAGAGAAATTGATTGCCGTTAAAAAATTTCAGCTAACTTCAATAGCAAAAAAAATAGTCAGTCACAGTGAACATTTTAGAAAATTTACGAAAATAATTGATTTTTCAGACTTTGATCGGCCGTAGCGGCCAAACGAAAACTCCAAATTGAATGCGGTTTGCAAATCTGAGCTCCTCGTACGTCAATTAGTCGGATTAGAGATTTTAAATTTTTGATGAAATCGTGAAAAAAGACATGACTAACCCCCTTGGAAATTTTGTTAAAAAATGCAACTTTCTTAAAAATCATCGTAGACTATTGAATTTAACTTTATTTTCATCAGAAAGACGAGAGAAATTGATTGCCGTTAAAAAATTTCAGCTAACTTCAATAGCAAAAAAGTTAGTCAGTCACAGTGAACATTTTAGAAAATTTACGAAAATAATTGATTTTTCAGACTTTGATCGGCCGTAGCGGCCAAACGAAAACTCCAAATTGAACGCGGTTTGCAAATCTGAGCTCCTCGTACGTCAATTAGTCGGATTAGAGATTTTAAATTTTTGATGAAATCGTGAAAAAAGACATGACTAACCCCCTTGGAAATTTTGTTAAAAAATGCAACTTTCTTAAAAAACATCGTAGACTATTGAATTTAACTTTATTTTCATCAGAAAGACGAGAGAAATTGATTGCCGTTAAAAAATTTCAGCTAACTTCAATAGCAAAAAAATTAGTCAGTCACAGTGAAGATTTTAGAAAATTTACGAAAATAATTGATTTTTCAGACTTTGATCGGCCGTAGCGGCCAAACGAAAACTCCAAATTGAACGCGGTTTACAAATCTGAGCTCCTCGTACGTCAATTAGTCGGATTAGAGATTTTAAATTTTTGATAAAATCGTGAAAAAAGACATGACTAACCCCCTTGGAAATTTTGTTAAAAAATGCAAATTTCTTAAAAATCATCGTAGACTATTGAATTTAACTTTATTTTCATCAGAAAGACGAGAGAAATTGATTGCCGTTAAAAAATTTCAGCTAACTTCAATAGCAAAAAAGTTAGTCAGTCACAGTGAACATTTTAGAAAATTTACGAAAATAATTGATTTTTCAGACTTTGATCGGCCGTAGCGGCCAAACGAAAACTCCAAATTGAACGCGGTTTGCAAATCTGAGCTCCTCGTACGTCAATTAGTCGGATTAGAGATTTTAAATTTTTGATGAAATCGTGAAAAAAGACATGACTAACCCCCTTGGAAATTTTGTTAAAAAATGCAACTTTCTTAAAAATCATCGTAGACTATTGAATTTAACTTTATTTTCATCAGAAAGACGAGAGAAATTGATTGCCGTTAAAAAATTTCAGCTAACTTCAATAGCAAAAAAGTTAGTCAGTCACAGTGAACATTTTAGAAAATTTACGAAAATAATTGATTTTTCAGACTTTGATCGGCCGTAGCGGCCAAACGAAAACTCCAAATTGAACGCGGTTTGCAAATCTGAGCTCCTCGTACGTCAATTAGTCGGATTAGAGATTTTAAATTTTTGATGAAATCGTGAAAAAAGACATGACTAACCCCCTTGGAAATTTTGTTAAAAAATGCAACTTTCTTAAAAATCATCGTAGACTATTGAATTTAACTTTATTTTCATCAGAAAGACGAGAGAAATTGATTGCCGTTAAAAAATTTCAGCTAACTTCAATAGCAAAAAAATTAGTCAGTCACAGTGAACATTTTAGAAAATTTACGAAAATAATTGATTTTTCAGACTTTGATCGGCCGTAGCGGCCAAACCAAAACTCCAAATTGAACGCGGTTTGCAAATCTGAGCTCCTCGTACGTCAATTAGTCGGATTAGAGATTTTAAATTTTTGATGAAATCGTGAAAAAAGACATGACTAACCCCCTTGGAAATTTTGTTAAAAAATGCAACTTTTTTAAAAATCATCGTAGACTATTGAATTTAACTTTATTTTCATCAGAAAGACGAGAGAAATTGATTGCCGTTAAAAAATTTCAGCTAACTTCAATAGCAAAAAAATTAGTCAGTCACAGTGAAGAAAATTTACGAAAATAATTGATTTTTCAGACTTTGATCGGCCGTAGCGGCCAAACGAAAACTCCAAATTGAACGCGGTTTGCAAATCTGGGCTCCTCGTACGTCAATTAGTCGGATTAGAGATTTTAAATTTTTGATGAAATCGTGAAAAAAGACATGACTAACCCCCTTGGAAATTTTGTTAAAAAATGCAACTTTCTTAAAAATCATCGTAGACTATTGAATTTAACTTTATTTTCATCAGAAAGACGAGAGAAATTGATTGCCGTTAAAAAATTTCAGCTAACTTCAATAGCAAAAAAATTAGTCAGTCACAGTGAAGAAAATTTACGAAAATAATTGATTTTTCAGACTTTGATCGGCCGTAGCGGCCAAACGAAAACTGCAAATTGAACGCGGTTTGCAAATCTGGGCTCCTCGTACGTCAATTAGTCGGATTAGAGATTTTAAATTTTTGATGAAACCGTGAAAAAAGACATGACTAACCCCCTTGGAAATTTTGTTAAAAAATGCAACTTTCTTAAAAATCATCGTAGACTATTGAAATTAACTTTATTTTCATCAGAAAGACGAGAGAAATTGATTGCCGTTAAAAAATTTCAGCTAACTTCAAAAGCAAAAAAGTTAGTCAGTCACAGTGAACATTTTAGAAAATTTACGAAAATAATTGATTTTTCAGACTTTGATCGGCCGTAGCGGCCAAACGAAAACTCCAAATTGAACGCGGTTTGCAAATCTGAGCTCCTCGTACGTCAATTAGTCGGATTAGAGATTTTAAATTTTTGATGAAATCGTGAAAAAAGACATGACTAACCCTCTTGGAAATTTTGTTAAAAAATGCAACTTTCTTAAAAATCATCGTAGACTATTGAATTTAACTTTATTTTCATCAGAAAGACGAGAGAAATTGATTGCCGTTAAAAATTTTCAGCTAACTTCAATAGCAAAAAAATTAGTCAGTCACAGTGAACATTTTAGAAAATTTACGAAAATAATTGATTTTTCAGACTTTGATCGGCCGTAGTAGCGGCCAAACGAAAACTCCAAATTGAACGCGGTTTGCAAATCTGAGCTCCTCGTACGTCAATTAGTCGGATTGGAGATTTTAAATTTTTGATGAAATCGTGAAAAAAGACATGACTAACCCCCTTGGAAATTGTGTTAAAAAATGCAACTTTTATAAAAATCATCGTAGACTATTGAATTTAACTTTATTTTCATCAGAAAGACGAGAGAAATTGATTGCCGTTAAAAAATTTCAGCTAACTTCAATAGCAAAAAAATTAGTCAGTCACAGTGAAGATATTAGAAAATTTACGAAAATAATTGATTTTTCAGACTTTGATCGGCCGTAGCGGCCAAACGAAAACTCCAAATTGAACGCGGTTTGCAAATCTGAGCTCCTCGTACGTCAATTAGTCGGATTAGAGATTTTAAATTTTGATGAAATCGTGAAAAAAGACATGACTAACCCCCTTGGAAATTTTGTTAAAAAATGCAACTTTCTTAAAAATCATCGTAGACTATTGAAATTAACTTTATTTTCATCAGAAAGACGAGAGAAATTGATTGCCGTTAAAAAATTTCAGCTAACTTCAAAAGCAAAAAAGTTAGTCAGTCACAGTGAACATTTTAGAAAATTTACGAAAATAATTGATTTTTCAGACTTTGATCGGCCGTAGCGGCCAAACGAAAACTCCAAATTGAACGCGGTTTGCAAATCTGAGCTCCTCGTACGTCAATTAGTCGGATTAGAGATTTTAAATTTTTGATGAAATCGTGAAAAAAGACATGACTAACCCCCTTGGAAATTTTGTTAAAAAATGCAACTTTCTTAAAAATCATCGTAGACTATTGAATTTACTTTATTTTCATCAGAAAGACGAGAGAAATTGATTGCCGTTAAAAAATTTCAGCTAACTTCAATAGCAAAAAAGTTGGTCAGTCACAGTGAACATTTTAGAAAATTTACGAAAATAATTGATTTTTCAGACTTTGATCGGCCGTAGCGGCCAAACGAAAACTCCAAATTGAACGCGGTTTGCAAATCTGAGCTCCTCGTATAACAATTAGTCGGATTAGAGATTTAAATTTTTGATGAAATCGTGAAAAAAGACATGACTAACCCCCTTGGAAATTTTGTTAAAAAATGCAACTTTCTTAAAAATCATCGTAGACTATTGAATTTAACTTTATTTTCATCAGAAAGACGAGAGAAATTGATTGCCGTTAAAAATTTTCAGCTAACTTCAATAGCAAAAAAATTAGTCAGTCACAGTGAACATTTTAGAAAATTTACGAAAATAATTGATTTTTCAGACTTTGATCGGCCGTAGCGGCCAAACGAAAACTCCAAATTGAACGCGGTTTGCAAATCTGAGCTCCTCGTACGTCAATTAGTCGGATTGGAGATTTTAAATTTTTGATGAAATCGTGAAAAAAGACATGACTAACCCTTGGAAATTGTGTTAAAAAATGCAACTTTTATAAAAATCATCGTAGACTATTGAATTTAACTTTATTTTCATCAGAAAGACGAGAGAAATTGATTGCCGTTAAAAAATTTCAGCTAACTTCAATAGCAAAAAAATTAGTCAGTCACAGTGAAGATATTAGAAAATTTACGAAAATAATTGATTTTTCAGACTTTGATCGGCCGTAGCGGCCAAACGAAAACTCCAAATTGAACGCGGTTTGCAAATCTGAGCTCCTCGTACGTCAATTAATCGGATTAGAGATTTTAAATTTTTGATGAAATCGTGAAAAAAGACATGACTAACCCCCTTGGAAATTTTGTTAAAAAATGCAACTTTCTTAAAAATCATCGTAGACTATTGAAATTAACTTTATTTTCATCAGAAAGACGAGAGAAATTGATTGCCGTTAAAAAATTTCAGCTAACTTCAAAAGCAAAAAAGTTAGTCAGTCACAGTGAACATTTTAGAAAATTTACGAAAATAATTGATTTTTCAGACTTTGATCGGCCGTAGCGGCCAAACGAAAACTCCAAATTGAACGCGGTTTGCAAATCTGAGCTCCTCGTACGTCAATTAGTCGGATTAGAGATTTTAAATTTTTGATGAAATCGTGAAAAAAGACATGACTAACCCCCTTGGAAATTTTGTTAAAAAATGCAACTTTCTTAAAAATCATCGTAGACTATTGAATTTAACTTTATTTTCATCAGAAAGACGAGAGAAATTGATTGCCGTTAAAAAATTTCAGCTAACTTCAATAGCAAAAAGTTAGTCAGTCACAGTGAACATTATAGAAAATTTACGAAAATAATTGATTTTTCAGACTTTGATCGGCCGTAGCGGCCAAACGAAAACTCCAAATTGAACGCGGTTTGCAAATCTGAGCTCCTCGTATAACAATTAGTCGGATTAGAGATTTTAAATTTTTGATGAAATCGTGAAAAAAGACATGACTAACCCCCTTGGAAATTTTGTTAAAAAATGCAACTTCCTTAAAAATCATCGTAGACTATTGAAATTAACTTTATTTTCATCAGAAAGACGAGAGAAATTGATTGCCGTTAAAAAATTTCAGCTAACTTCAATAGCAAAAAAGTTAGTCAGTCACAGTGAACATTTTAGAAAATTTACGAAAATAATTGATTTTTCAGACTTTGATCGGCCGTAGCGGCCAAACGAAAACTCCAAATTGAACGCGGTTTGCAAATCTGAGCTCCTCGTACGTCAATTAGTCGGATTAGAGATTTTAAATTTTTGATGAAATCCCCCTTGGAAATTTTGTTAAAAAATGCAACTTTCTTAAAAATCATCGTAGACTATTGAATTTAACTTTATTTTCATCAGAAAGACGAGAGAAATTGATTGCCGTTAAAAAATTTCAGCTAACTTCAATAGCAAAAAAGTTAGTCAGTCACAGTGAACATTATAGAAAATTTACGAAAATAATTGATTTTTCAGACTTTGATCGGCCGTAGCGGCCAAACGAAAACTCCAAATTGAACGCGGTTTGCAAATCTGAGCTCCTCGTATAACAATTAGTCGGATTAGAGATTTTAAATTTTTGATGAAATCGTGAAAAAAGACATGACTAACCCCCTTGGAAATTGTGTTAAAAAATGCAACTTTTATAAAAATCATCGTAGACTATTGAATTTAACTTTATTTTTATCAGAAAGACGAGAGAAATTGATTGCCGTTAAAAAATTTCAGCTAACTTCAATAGCAAAAAAATTAGTCAGTCACAGTGAAGATATTAGAAAATTTACGAAAATAATTGATTTTTCAGACTTTGGTCGGCCGTAGCGGCCAAACGAAAACTCCAAATTGAACGCGGTTTGCAAATCTGAGCTCCTCGTACGTCAATTAGTCGGATTAGAGATTTTAAATTTTTGATGAAATCGTGAAAAAAGACATGACTAACCCCCTTTGAAATTTTGTTAAATTATGCAACTTTCTTAAAAATCATCGTAGACTATTGAATTTAACTTTATTTTCATCAGAAAGACGAGAGAAATTGATTGCCGTTAAAAAATTTCAGCTAACTTCAATAGCAAAAAAGTTAGTCAGTCACAGTGAACATTTTAGAAAATTTACGAAAATAATTGATTTTTCAGACTTTGATCGGCCGTAGCGGCCAAACGAAAACTCCAAATTGAACGCGGTTTGCAAATCTGAGCTCCTCGTACGTCAATTAGTCGGATTAGAGATTTTAAATTTTTGATGAAATCGTGAAAAAAGACATGACTAACCCCCTTGGAAATTTTGTTAAAAAATGCAACTTTCTTAAAAATCATCGTAGACTATTGAATTTAACTTTATTTTCATCAGAAAGACGAGAGAAATTGATTGCCGTTAAAAAATTTCAGCTAACTTCAATAGCAAAAAAGTTAGTCATTCACAGTGAACATTTTAGAAAATTTACGAAAATAATTGATTTTTCAGACTTTGATCGGCCGTAGCGGCCAAACGAAAACTCCAAATTGAACGCGGTTTGCAAATCTGAGCTCCTCGTATAACAATTAGTCGGATTAGAGATTTTAAATTTTTGATGAAATCGTGAAAAAAGACATGACTAACCCCCTTGGAAATTTTGTTAAAAAATGCAACTTTCTTAAAAATCATCGTAGACTATTGAATTTAACTTTATTTTCATCAGAAAGACGAGAGAAATTGATTGCCGTTAAAAATTTTCAGCTAACTTCAATAGCAAAAAAATTAGTCAGTCACAGTGAACATTTTAGAAAATTTACGAAAATAATTGATTTTTCAGACTTTGATCGGCCGTAGCGGCCAAACGAAAACTCCAAATTGAACGCGGTTTGCAAATCTGAGCTCCTCGTACGTCAATTAGTCGGATTGGAGATTTTAAATTTTTGATGAAATCGTGAAAAAAGACATGACTAACCCCCTTGGAAATTGTGTTAAAAAATGCAACTTTTATAAAAATCATCGTAGACTATTGAATTTAACTTTATTTTCATCAGAAAGACGAGAGAAATTGATTGCCGTTAAAAAATTTCAGCTAACTTCAATAGCAAAAAAATTAGTCAGTCACAGTGAAGATATTAGAAAATTTACGAAAATAATTGATTTTTCAGACTTTGGTC